>OMNZ01072973.1:8000-26153 GCA_900303255.1 Lesueurigobius sanzi | reverse complement strand
CAAAGCTCAAGTCAGACCTGCAGTTTGACCAGAAATACAAAATGGAGGCCCCCATTGCAACTTCCTGAATAAGGTGGTGGTTTTGTTTTCATTGACACTGGGTCGTGTTGCATTGGTGTGTATGTGGAAATGCCCGGATGTTCGGAAAGGCGAATACATTTCTGCAGACTAAAAGGGAGCAGGCTGAAGCAAGAAAGCTAAACCAACTACCAACCAAGTAGCAAGTATTTATACTTACACTTCAACAATTTGTAACCATGAAACAAAGCTAGCCTGGCTTAACTTTGCTGATTTGCTCAAGGCCTCTGTGAAACAATAGGATTTATAGCCTACTAGACTATTCTGCATAAAGTGTAACCCATCCTTCTTATAGGCCTACTTCTTTTCCTCTTAAGTAACTAGGGCACCCACTTAAATCAGTGGGTGGCAGCAGAACCCTGGGGCCCTATTCTATTATAGGTGATATTTTGAAGAACTTGAACCATGATGTCCTATTTGACATGTCCCAACACAATATTATACATTGGTTTCTCACAATTCAATGGCCACCAAGGAGTATGCATGCTAATGTTGACCTATATTTTACCTGACTATGATATAAGATCTCAGTCCTTCTGGAGTTCCCCATAATAGTTCAAGGTAAGACATATCGCCCTCACCTCAAGAAGCTTTGTTTCCAACCCTGTGCAGATGATGAATTAAAACCTTTTGGCTATAGTTATAGATCAGAATCAGAATAGACTTTATTGCCATTGTCAGTGAAGGTTTCACAGATTAGGAATTTTCTTCGGTGTTCTCGTGCAACATGAAACATAAACTTGTAATAATGATAAATAATAAATTATGGAAAAAAAGGGTATAAAATTGTAGTATTATTATAACACATGAACTATTTTTTCGTCATATTTCCTAAATCTTTTTCTGTTAACACTTAGGCTCCTTAAACGCACCATTGGGCACTACAGCGCGCCATGCTGGAACTGAAAGACCTCAATAGCGAATGGCATAAGAACTCTGGTTTGTGTGAGTACAACCAATCAGCTCCCAGGCTCAGGGATTATTCAAATCAGAGATGATGTCATCTCTTGCAAGTCACCCTACACTGTTGCCCCGTCCCTCTCAGTTGTCTGTCACCCTCCCCGAGGCCCCTGCACCCCTTTCACTCCTCTTCAAACCTCTTTTTTCATCCTTTCTCCATGCCCCACTGCACATGCACACACAGACACACACACACACACACACACACACACACACACACACACACACACACACACCCGCTCCATGCATCAAGTGGCCTTCATTGTTCACTGTTGCTGTTGCATCTATAGGGATTTATAATGTGTTAACATGTTGGAGACCTGTTGCAAGTCATACCGAATAGATCTTTAATAGCATTGCGGTGACTGTGGATTCAATTTCTTTCCCCGCAAATAATGTAAATGGCACCCAGTTGTATTTTCTTTGTCTCAAAGTCGCATTTTTGTATTCAGGAGCGGAGGCAGCTTGACACATGCACCTGCTGCGGAGTTCATTCTGAGGCAGCGGGAATGAAAAGAGCAAAAAAACTGAAGCAGAAAGGAGGGGCTCGGAGTGAGGTAATCCCCAAAATGGCTCCCACTACAACAAGTACATGTGTGTTTTATACATAGAGAGGCATTGTTTCATGACATTCTATTATCAGACTGTAAATACCCCAGACACAACAGTGTAGTATAGCATGATACAGTGGTTGAGCTCAATTTGAAGATGCAGTACAACAACTTGTAGGGTTCATTTTTATATTTTCTACATTGTAAGTAAATCTAATATTAATTTGGGAAATCCAGCTGTACATTTGTGCACTTGTAGTATACTTTGTAGTATAAAACGTATTGAGCTAGAAAACATACAGTATAGTATAAACAAAGGCAGTACCATTGGTGATTATAAAATTAACAGCAAAATGAATGGTACATTTTAAGATGAATTAGAGACCACTAGTATTTTTTTTCTCATATATTCGATTCATATCATATTCACATTAGTGCACATGTACCGCCAACAAGTAATTTCTCTTTTAGCACCTAAGTTTAAAGGTGAGCAAGTTTGACGTTAGGGCTCAAAATGGCACAAACTGGACAAATTCAGATGTGTGTTTTCCCTGTGTTGAATCAGACATAGAGGAGCTTTGTTGCCCGGCTTTTGTTTGAGCGTGTACTGTTCAGTCTGGGTGGGCATGCCGCCGGTCTGTCTGCACCTCGGTTTGTCTGTCTGTCTCTGTGTCTGGTGCGGCGCTGTTCATCTCCCAGCGGCCGCCTGCCCTGTCTCCGCCAGCCAGCCTTTTGTGTGCTGCGCTGCTTCTGGATGGCCTTCTTTTGTGGCGCGCTCCTCTCCTTCCAACGAGATCTGATTTGGCTCTGCAGGGCTGATTTGAACACCGGCTGAGCAGACAAGATACACAGCAACCGAGCACCAGGCTACAGCCTTCCTCGAAACGATGTGCGCGGTAAGTATCACTGTCGTTTTGTTTATTTCCGATTTTTGATTAGTTTTACTCAATATTTACTCAAGTCTTCTCCATAATGGGCTTCTTTACCAGTTTTAGACACTAAATTATATTGGATGAGATATTAAACGTATTGATTCAAAATTAAGCTTCAAATGATTAGATTTGAATGGTCTTATATTGCACAGTTAGAGTGTGTAGTATAAAAGTGAATGGAGCTAATGTTGAGCTTTGCAGACCACCAGGAATTCTTAAAGATTAAACCTTCCAACTTGATGCACCTCTAAATCAAGAGTGGACTGTGATTCCCAGCTCTATTAAATAGTGCAGTATAAACATAACTGAAGGTCAAGTCAACATGTGCATGCCTAATTAGATGTTTAGAGACTTAATCCGCTGGAATAAATGGTCGGCCTACACAGAGGCATTAATGTGATTATATTGGCAGCCTGCAGGTGGAAGGCCTGAGATTAGAGCAGGGAGAAGTGGGAGGAGACTCCGCGGTGATGCCTGCTGGACATATTGGCATGGTCCAGCAGCTCCAACAAAGAGAGGAAGGTGTTTTTGTGTGGGGAGCAGTAGACAGGAAAAGGCAGTGGTGTGTGCCCCGCTGCGCTGTTCCGTGTTTGCATTGTTTTTCCTTTGACCCTCAGTACAGCTGAGCACCACCTGTCAAAAATGGATGGAAATTGCCTTAAGTCCATATGGCAACAATATTCAAATACATAGGTTCTATATATAAATAAATAGTAATTATTTCCACTTCCAGTTGAAACGGTGCTGACAACATCCTCAATCAAGTATAGCACACAAAGAGAAATCAAGTTATAATAAAAGTAGGCCTAGTTTAATAAAGATGAATAATCAATGACTATGAAACCATTTTGGAGTTGAGTTTTTTGAATGAAGCGAGCTCAAAATAAGCAGAAACTAAAATTCAAGCCAATCATAGTCTGTTATTAACAATGACCAATTACTGATGCAAACGGTTCCTTTGTCATTACGTTAAGTGTTTGTATGAATTAAAAAGTGTCGGGCCCGATTAGGTTCATAAGGTCTTCTAATAACGATTCTTAGTGTTTTTCTTTTAGCCAGACGTGTGTTCATTTTCATATCTTGACATTTCGGCTGCTTTCCTCAGGAGAAAGACAGTAAAAGCTGAAACTGTCAAAGTATGAAAATAAACACAGGTCTGGCTATAAAAGAACACTAGCTTAACCAAATTGTTATAAATATATATACAGCAGAGCTTCTTATAATATTCTGAGAACTGATCCCAATTTTAAATCTAGGGGGAAAAAAGAAAAAAAATATGGATCATTATTGCTTGTATTTGTCAAGGATGACAACATGGATGCAGGGCTGTGTATTTTCTCTTTTGAGTCCATAGTTTTGTTTATTACACTTTCGAAATTTCTGTTCAAGCCTCATGCCTCATGTGATGGCAGCTGGCACCAGAGACACACCCTTCACCAGACTCCAGTCGCCATCTTTGAAAATGACCCTTGCAAAACTCAAGTGATTTCACCTCCATCAGCACCTGCACCACTTGACTTAGTACAAGCATCATCGTGTTCCAAGTGCAGCGTGTAGGTGCACATTTACAGTTTATCCCCCATAGCCTGTAGCACAGGAGCTTCAAACACTCCCTACAGAGAGCAGCGTGCCAGCACAGCATATCATTAACATGCTGCATGCTACTGCTCTCTCTGACAGACAACACGTGAGCAAGGACAGGCTACACACAGGAAACCTCCTTCAAGAGCCGAGACCATATATAATGCATTCACTTATATTTCAGCACAGACAGCACAGTAGCCTATCAATCTCTAGCAGTTTATGAGTCATTTATTACAGGTGACAGTAGTGGACACATAATACTATGTGGAATTAAATAAGCTGCGATTTAATTGTAGAAAAGCTTGGCTACTTCATACATGTATGTAAGACATGCAAGTCCTTGGTGTATCAGCAACTTGCCACTTGCAAGTTGTCTATTTCCCTCCCATATTGTCATCTACTGTAGGATTTGTTTCTACTGTAACTCTACTAAGTGAATAAAGGAAATGGTGACTTATTTTTGAAGAAATGTTGAAGTGTCAGGCATTAATTCTGTACTTAACTACAGTTTGACTCTCCATTGACTTGTGGTCAAATAAAATGTAATTTGTGGAGAAAAAAAATGTGTCCTTGTGGAACACAATCATTAAAAAACCAGTATGTGTAATGCTTTCTTTGTTTTAAAGCTTTCCCAGGTAGATCACCTTTCGACTCCTGAACCAGCTGAGGCCTTTCATGCAAGTTTTATCTTTGAACTGTTCCATGTTTTAACAGTGCTGCAAGGTCAGCTTCTGGCAGGCTTCTTTGCAACCTCTATAGCATCCTTAGTTAAATAATGTATGTTTATGCTAACGATATTGGACAGCTGTATCACGCAGAAGCAGCAGCAGTAAGAACATTGAGGACTGCTTCACCCCTAATGTGTCTTCCTCATTCTACATGTTCTTTCATTTAGGCACATTACCGCTTTAGTCACAGATATCCTTTTCTTAGAGGGAGTGCAAGTCACCTTGAACAAGAGTTTACTAATAATGATGATCCAAGTGAAGGCCATGTAGTGTCTCACTTCTCTCTTCTTCTTTAAAGGGCATACTTCAGGACTTTCAGTCCTGACTGCTATTGATCTTCAGTGAATGATGGCAGTGTGGCTTCAGAAAGAGTGCTCCCTCTAGTGGAGTGACCCTCCACAACAGAGCGCTTCAATGTCAAACAGATAGAGCTATAGGATCATTCTTTATTTAGCTAATATTACAATACTTTGGGGTGCAATTATGTATTATGTAACCTGTATCATATAATGATCTAGGGCATATTGAAATTCATACCCCGTGTGAAAATATGTTACATTTTGTTAGTAAATAAAAAATAAAAATAAATAAATAGTGTTCATGAATTTATTTACTTTTATAGTATATATATATACAGTACTGTTGCAATCACAGCAACACAACAGAAGTTATTTAAAAAAAAAATGAGATACAATCTTTTATAAAAGTAAAAAAAAGAAACTAAAATGCTGCAAATACACTTCTGAACATAAATACATGCAAAAATAAAACATAATGCCACCAATTTAAAAATGTACCTGTACTGGTACTTTGTCTCTTTACACAGCTCCCTTATTAAAACCACGCAGCATTTTCAAGTAAATATTTCATTGTAAGAAAACAGATTAAAGCGTACAAATAAATCCAGCAGCTAAACAAAGACGTCACAGAGGATAAAGTGTTCATATTTAAGAATGATGCATGAAGTTTATACCTTCACAATTTAACTGCCTTGGTGCAAAGTCATGGTGAACTTAAAAGTGCCATTTGTGACCTTAAGTACATACTATTGGGCTACAGTAGTCTACACTCAAACTTAAACCCTAAAACTTTGAGTAATGTTAAAGTGAGTCCCGTGAAATGTCTGGCAAAGCATTAGCGTGCAGTCGACTGGCTCTTTTCCACCTTCATAAATATTAATGCTATCTGATTGGCTGCAGGGCTTCCTTCCTCCTTCCCTTCTGTGATGTCCTTGGAGCCAAAGCTGAAACCTACCAACAGTTACTCAAAAAGCAGCAATGATCTCTTTCCAGTCTGCGTCTCTGTGCCTACACATACGCAGTCCTTTCACAGAACAGAGGCAGCACATCATATTATCACAAACACAACATTATTTTGCTCTCGAAGATCATCGCATGTTCTTTAGTCAAGAGATGTGCATTATTTACACAGCACAGTGCAGGTGATTGGGCTTGTGCGCTCGAGAGTTCATAAAAATGCAGAATTCAAAGCGTTGCCAATGGAGGACAACGCGCTTCAAGGTCGAACAGTTCACTCTGGAGGCATTGTTCCGGTCCCGCCTGGGGGCTGGGGAACACGAGCGGGAGTGCGGCTGTCAGTGGAGTGAAATGATTTGAGGGAAAACGAGTGAGAGATATACAGTTACCGACAGCCAGAATATCAAACTGTACCTGCAATGTACCTACAGTGCTGTGCTAGTGCAAATATGGAAACTCTTCACTATTTCAGCATAAAACATTTCAAATATTGGAGCATGTTCGTGAATAGAAGAATCCACACGCGATAAATAATGTTTTTTTTTTTGTTTTTTTTATGCCAAATGTCAAATACAAATGGCTTGGAGTGTAACTAAAAGTCAATGGGTTTTCCCACAGATTCGCGAATCCAGAAAATCTCTCAGAAAATAAATAAATAAAGTCCTATATAAAAATTATTTTGTTTCTTACTGACCCCTTGCGTCTTGAGGTAGTACACTTGGTTCTCATGCAATAATTATATCAGCATAACTGCAGTTTCTAAAATACCACGTCATTTGCTGCTGTAGCTGATCTGAAGTGTATTCTAAAATGTAGCATGTTTGTCTTGAATCCCTTTCCGAGCTGAATGTACTTGCTGCCTTGCGATCCGGTAAGAACATTGTATTAAACAGGAGTATCCATCGCTGTGTGTGGTGGGTCTAGCAAAGCCATGTCCTGGGTCATCACCACTCGCAGCAGCAGAGGAACGAGCAGGATGTTCCCTCTGACCCTCTGAACTTCCCAGAGCTGGGCGTGTCCGTACACTCTGCGATAAAAGCGTGGAGGTCTGTGATGCGCACCTGCTCCTGGGTCTGGGCCTGGACAGGACAGTGATGCAGATTATTTTCAGTAACGCAAGAACGATGCAGGTGAAGTGAAAGCCATAGGTTAAATAGTAACTTATTATGGCAAATGTTAGGGTCATCAGTAGAGCCGAGTACAGTTCAATTTGTTTTTATACCACTACTTTAACAATACTTGGTGTACGATACCGGTACATGAACAATATTCCTTCGATACCTATTCATCTATTCATATCTCAGCTCACAGGAAGTGCTAATAAAAACAGGAAATGCTTTTACAACAAAAATGGGTGGGGTTGAATAAGGTGAATACTAAATCATTATTCATGAAACAGAACAAAAATGGTGATTTATTCATAAAAGACTATTTCTTAGGTACTCTATTGGTTGTTTTCACGTGATATCACTTGAGCTGGGGGTCAACTGAAAACTGCACGGGTAACCATGGTAACTGTCAAAATGCAGGTTTTAGTTTTTTGTTCATATCTCTAATTCCTGGACCAATTCACATGAAACAAAAACTGTCTCAAAGTCCAATGTCTTCTCGGTCAGCACATATGTAATAAGGTCCAATTATTATCTCATAAAGTTGTCCAAAAGTGGTGACAATATTCCAAAACGTGTGTGATGTTGGCCAGTAGAAAGGACTTTCAGCCATAAGAATAATATGGCAGGTTTGTGAATCCAATCCAATCAAATAATGATCAAGTATGAGGTTTGTCAGTTTTCATTTTGGAAATTTCCTTCAAAAACTGTTTTTCTCCCAGAGAGTTGTATTGGCACCTGACCCCCACCTGAAATAGTATTCTAGAATGTGAAAACAACCATGCGTACCCCATGGGCCTTTGATTTTTACTCAAAGTACCCCCTGCTTCGATGGTTTTGCTGATTAGTGAAAAAGTGAATGACTGAAACTCAAATTTATCAGTTCAAATACACTAAGTACTCTCAAGTTCTCACTCTATACAGTTAAAAAAAAAAAAAACCCATTTAGGCCTAAAACGCCTGGAAAAAATGCCTCTAAAACCTATGGCCGATTCAGACTCTCCCGCGCCTCTATCCTGTATACGCCTCGAAATGACGTATACACTTTCCTTCAATGGTAGAAATGCGGCAATGCTTTCCAGGCCTAAATGGGTTAAATAGCTTTTCTTTGAACATAATAATCAAAAATACAATTTATTTTTTATCTGAAATGATTCCAAGTACCCCCAGAGGTCCCCGTACCCCTGGGTGGGAAATACGCTCTATACCATTAGTACTCTATGATCTTACTGCATCTGTTGGCTACTGCCATCTTACATGTTTTTTGTTAATTTACGCAACATTTTAATCTTTTAAACTTGTGCTGTCACGGATAACAAAAAAATAACAACAACAAAAAAATCTACATGGACCATTTGATGTATCTACTAGGTTGAATTGCCCACCCAAATAACGAGAACAACTTAATATATAAACTCACAGACGAGAAATGTGAAAATGGAGAGCTCCAAAAAACAATACAAATGTGACAAAAGAGGAAACTAAATTAAAAGGAAAGAGGAAAAAAAGGGGGGTTTCCTTGAAAATGTCTTTGTGACAGTCTTGGATGCGTGTGCTTTTTTGTTCATTACATGGAGCATTTTTAACATCAGTTAAAAAAAGGACATTGACAATTCATAAACTTTTGCTTATGAATAAAAATGTACCAGTTAAGATGAAAAAAACATAGTGAAAGGATTTATTATTTGTGTCATCTTCAAAATAGCAGATGTCTTCATGTAAAACAATTACCTTTTGGACAATTTCAGAAAATATTACTACTCACTTCCAGACAAAAATATCGTCTGGAAGTGAGTAGAGACACTTAAGTGTCTCTTTGTGTTTGACAGAACATACAGTGTTTATCAATGTCTGCATACCTTAGAACAAATAAGTAGACAGAGTAGATATTGTGAATTGTTATAATGAACTTCCTACATGCTATTGGGAATCCTTCCAATTGATGTCTTCTATCATAGAGCTGCAAAGAAATGTACCGATTGGGGTGATTTTATTTGAATTTTGAAAGATTTGATGTATATGGTGATTACTACATTTTTGTCAAGTAAATGTATATAAATGGTCACATTTATATAGCGCTTTTCTACCTGCTTTAGGCCCTCAAAGCGCTTTACATCAAGGAACCACTCACCCATTCACACTCTCATTCATACACCAGTGTACGCAGACACTGGAGGGAAGGTGGGTGAAGTGTCTTGCCCAAGGACACAACGACAGTGTACACCTGCGGAGATCGAACCGCTAACCCTCTGATTACAAGACGACCCGCTCTACTACTTGCGCCACTGTCGCCCCCTATATGACATTTAAGTTGAGCTCAATAGAATTATCACCATTAGCCTCAACATAATAAAAGGATAAGTGTCATCTTAAAAGATGGAGTAACTCTGGAGGGGTGGTTTGATCACAGACTTGCATTCTCTAAATGGAATAAACGCTAGAAAAGACCCATGTTCATTCAGTATTGACACAATATTATTCTTTTTTTTTTAACCATTTGGGGGGAAAAACAGACTAATTTCCTGTTCCTGTTTCCTGATCATGCACTTACTTACCATGATAGTGTCGTAGGCTCCGGTGATGAGTGCGATGAAGAGGGACAGCACCATGTAGATGAAGAGAGAGATGAAGGTGTACAGGTAGACCTGGCTGAAGATCCACACCAGAGGACTGCTATGCTCCATCTCCGCAAACGTCACAAACATGTCGTCTCCGTTTATCAGGGAGAACAGGCACTCGGACACCATTGACAAGGAGCGGAACTGAGAACAGAGAGCAGCAGTCAGCAAACATACACATTTATAGACCTTTTAACTTCAACCCAAACTCCTCACGCTCGTGTGCGTGTCGGAAGGATAATTAAAGATTGTTGCTTTGCTGCGTGAGTGATGTGTGGTAGCCGGGCCTGGCCTGGTTGGGGACTGAGGATGGAAATTAGCTCTGGCTACAATCCTGCATTTATGTATATTGTACGTTCTGTATATGTACTATTTATGAGTGCATTGTCCCTTTCAAATGAATAAATAAATACAAAAAAAACTAACATATGTAGTTCACCAACTGGCCAGAGGCTGAATAGAGCTCAGACTAATCAGCTCCAAAGTTTTCCCATAATGGATGTAATGGAAGAGATCACTAATGATCCTTGTGTGCCTGGTAATGTGTATGATACATAAGAAAATAAGACACAAGGGCATTGATTCAACATTGGTATTGTAATTGAGCCATTCAGGAGAAATGTTCCCTATGCAAATGTGAAACCAAATGGCATGTCCTCCTTGTCATTAGAGGTATTAATTAATAATTCACTTTTTAGTAGTAATTATTGATTAATTGGTAATTAATTATAAAAACTCATAAAGCTGTCATTGTTTTGTAAGCTACTGGAATGAGGGGAAGGTGTAAATTAGCTCTCAAATAGTATGTATAATGTAAATTTAAATATGAAAAATAATGTAACAGCTGAAATAAACTAACAACATACAACAACATAACTGTCTGAACCTTTTAAAACATTTTGCTGCCTTCAAATTCAAACTGAGACAAAGAAATTATATTATAGCATGCTTCACGCCAAGGGCAGGCATGCAGGCCCTCTATCATGGCCCCCAAGATGATTTTGACAAACATTATTACACTCATCAGAGGGCACATGCCTGTTGAACTACTTTTATAAACATGTTACATTATAAACATTTAACTTTAAAATTCCCTGTCAATGCCCAAGTCAGGTCATATGTGATGGACATTGGGATTTGGAGAAAGTGAGGCTTCAAATTGGGCAATAATTGCGAGGTTCGGCCCCTGGACTTTTCACACTGAAGGAAATTGGCCCTCCATAAAACAAACTTGCTGCTTTACGCTCTAATGTTTCATATGCTACAGCTGATTGTATGCCAACCATGTTTTGAAAAAGTTGCCTTCATTTTCTACTTTTCTAGGGGAAGGTCAAGGATTGTCTTATATTACCTTAGTATGATAAGGTCCCAAAACAATCCATCCGCAGAAACAGTATCCCAAATAGATCGCAGCGGCACAGCAACAGAAGCGGATCACGTTTGGAAAAGCAGCTCTCAGCGTGACAATCAGAATCTGTAATATACAGTTGAAACAATTAGCACCATTTTATATTTCTAAATTGATCATTGATAATCAATAAAGTGTCTGCAACATACATTGTATTTCTGAAAGAAGCTGAGGTAACGAATGACTCCAACCCACACCAGCAGAGTGGATGTTCCCAACAGGATTCCACAAACATCATATGACGACAAATTCTACAAAATTAAAGCCAAAAATATTATTTAAGACGTTTGTAGCAACAAACTGCAAATTGATGTTGCATTTCAATACCTTGGACTCGATCCCAATTTTAATAAAGCTGCCAATAATTGTGAACAGATCACTGATTACAAGCAGAATATACCATCCATTTATAAACTCAAATCTGTCTGACCAGCTGACATGGCGGTTGAACCTGTGTTTGAAGAACTGCACATATTCCTGTGGGTGAACAAAAAGCTAAATTAAAATAGTCTCTAAAATGCCACGTCAAAAGTTGTGTCTAATGAACTGTGAGCCTTTAAAAGTAGGCCACAGTTGCAGGGCACTTCTTGGCACATGTGGAGCGCCAACACAGTGAGTCACTCGCAGACGTTTCCTTAGGGATTGGGGCAAACAGAGTGACACTGGATCCAAAACAAGGCCAGTGATTTTATGATTAAACCCCCCTGGGCAAAGAGCATCAGCAGAAAAAAACACAAATTCGGGCCGCATGGCTCACCTGCCCAATTCACTTTCTGTTTGTCTACTGACAGTGTCGCTATTAGTCATGTCAAAAGTCCCCCAAATCCATAAAAGTACAATATTCACATGACATTGTTCCAGATATAATATATATACTTGACATTGCCTACATTATTGTTTGTGTTCTGTTTTACTAAAAGTGTTTTCTTTCTTGTCTCTAGAAGGCAAATGAAGGGATTAGCAAAATCTCAATGCAACTAGTTTGCTTCGTCAAAAGGTGGAAGAAAAAATATGTAGTGTATTGAGAATTACATGTTGCAAAAGGATCCCTCTCATAATGGAGCGTCCACACAGGAGCAGGGAAAGTAAGCAGACTATGGCCACTAGGACATCGAAGAACTCCCGCGCATAGTTCTCAGCTGAAAGAGGATACAGTTAAAAAATGCATCTCTGAAAATGGATTCATAATGAATATGGTACAGTATTGATCACTCCTTCAACTCACCATGACCAGAGACATTAGGGTCTTTACACTCTTTAATGGTGGCCTCGTTGTCCAAACTAATTTTGATTTTTCCACTATGAGCACGGTTGTCCATCACAATCTGTAAAAAAAATAAAAATAAAGTTAAGTTAGAGATAAGTCTGCAAATTATCAATTCACAGTCTTTATCAGGGTTGCCAAAAGTTTTTTCCATGGTGGTAATAAAGTAGTAAAATGGTGACCGTGTAATCATCATTACAGTTTGAAGTGATTTGAGCGTGCAAAGCAGCATGGGTATTCCCAGGCTAAAACGCAATACTGTTTCACATGTAAAGACCGAATCTAAACAGATCTACCGTTTAATATCCTTGAATTACTGTGTGCTATTGAGTAGGACATGCTGTTTAGGCGTTCTTAGGTACTATTGACAGTTTATTCAGTCACAAATTAATCAAAGAAGAAGAAGAAGACCATCTCGAGGGCCAAATCAAACCCCTTGAAGGGCCAAATTCCCCTGGTCTACATAGTACACAGAGCAGTGCTTTGAGTCTGATATGAATTTAGCAATAGATTAATATCTGAATGCAGCCCTAAACGCATAAAAAGATACTGCGGAATCTGTTTCTGATGCTATTCAACAATACACAAAGTACAGTATGCCTGCAATGAAGAGTTATATACTGTACCGTAATAGCAAAGGTATAGCAGTCCGGGATTTCATTGTTCAAAATGGTCTGTATGTTTATAGCCTTCAGCTGGAAGTCAATGGTGACGTTGATCAACCTAGCAGAGAGGACGGCAATATGACACAATTCAAACAAAAACATTAGCGTCTCTATCCGTAAAGCTAAAAACTGACTTGTGAAATTCCAGAGTAAAGTTCTTGTAATCACGGTTTCCGGGAGCAGGAGTCAAATCAAGAGGATTCACCCCAGTGCAATCTGCAAAAAAAAAACACAGATATTAGGGGAACATTTTTAGGGAAGTTCTCTTTTCCAGTGTCAAATAACGGAAACCTTATTTGCAAACTTCCTCAAAGCTTTTTAACCTCAAAGCTTTAGTGATCTATCACATTGTCAATAACAGGTGTGCAAATAAGTCAGTTCTCTTGGCAGAAGAATCATGTTTAGCAACTAGAGTGGATGGGAAAAAAAGAGATAAATGTGGTTGGAAATGTTGGTAGCTTTACAAAGTATGGCAAGTATGGCCTAATAAATGTGGAACAACATACTGTATAATGATCAAGAAAACACTACTGAAAATAATAGATCCAAACAAACAAAAAAAAAGATGTTCTTGCTGTATCTTGTTGCATAATGAAAGTTTTATATTTCGTAATCTCGCGCAATATTCTAAAATAAATAATACAATAAGTCTTACTGGTGACAACGTGGGGGTCAATATCAAATGTGTCATTGACTGGGTCTATGGAGCCTTTCTTAAAGCACCTCTGACAAAGGGATAGTGCACTGTCATTGTAGCCCACACCAGGCACGTACGCATACCGCCCCAGGGCGATCTGAGGGAGAGCAAGGTACTGAAAGAGAAAACAAAAATAAGGTATGTTTGAGGGACCTGCAGACTTGTGACATTAAGGCTTATGAAATAATTTAGTACATAGTAATATGTTTTCATCAAGTAAAAAATAAAACATTTACTTTTACTGTAGCAACACTTTGTTATTCAGTTTGAAATAATACTATGTTTAATTGAGTGTAGGTTTTTGTATGTTTCTCTTATCGATTCTATTTCTAAACGAACCAGTTGTCCCTTTAGTTAGTTATTTTACTTCTACCTTATTGGAAGATTGAGTATGTTATTATTATGAACCAGTGACTGTTACCTGTTCAATGGCGAAGTGCATGTTGCTGTAGAGCTCGTCCTGTGTGTGAACGGCCTGGGGATTGTTGTCCTGATAACCCTTCAGAAAAAGGTGCTTAAACGCTGCTGTATTTTCCTCTTGAAAAGTCACCACCATCTGGTTAGTCAGCCCAAAAAGTACCAGCTACAGTCACAGAGAGACACACAAGAGTTGTTAAAGCGAATGGTTCAGACACCTAATAAAATGTAATTTAAGCTAATAGACTAGGGAGCACAGAGTAGCAACTCTTCTCCAAACCAATCTTTATAAATCCAAGAAGGTTACAGATACAGTATATAGGCCACTACAGGAAAATAGTTGAAAATGTAGAGCATTATAAGCATCTTTAGGAAAAGCAATAAACTGTATTATATTTTTGTAGTTTTTGCTCAAGCTCCGGCAACTTAATTTTGAGCCCCCTGCAGTTTCTGTCTGGTGATTTTATTTCACATACCAATTTAAATTCATTACATTGCATGGATCACCTGCACAGTCACAGTGATGATTTTGAGCAGCTGTAGACCCAGTTTAAACGGCTTGCGTCCCTTGGCGTGGTATTTGTCACATGGGCTCATGAAAAAGTATTTCAGTTTCCTCCTCAGAGCTTCCTCCTCCGCTTCCTCCTGCTGCTGCTGGAAGCCACAGGCCCCCAGCGCCCCACCACCATCACTGAGGTTCTGGGAGCCATATCCAGAGGCAGACGACAGCAGGCGGTCCTTTTCTGTCAAGGAAAAAAAAAAAACAACGTCACGTTACAGGAAAAGTACATTTAGATTTTTTTTCCAAGCTGCAAAGATATGATCAAAAGAAGCACTAACTAAAATCAAAAGACTTACCTCAAAGTGGCTATTCTAACCATACACTTCCTCCTTTGTCAAAACAAGGAAACAAAGTGGGCAAAATGGCTATACGTTATCTGAATAATCAACGCTCACACCGTATTTCTTTATAATTACACGAAATAGTGCAGTCAGTGTCGAGTCATTAAAATGTATTGGGAGCAGCAGATTGTTAACGCTAGCTCCACTAAATTCTCCGTACGTTTCTCAGGTCACAACATCTGTGACTGTTAACGGGATTTCTTCGACACACTGATGATGATCACACTAGAATTATAACATAGTGATACATAACGCGAGACAAAAGTCAAATAATTGTATCTATTGTGTACATCAGAGAAAGTAGCCATCACGTCAATAACAGATTGAGGTGCTGCATGACCCATAACAACAGTGAATGAACTGGGGTTGATGCACAAACCTGTGGCGGTGTCCTCCTGGATGTTGCTATAACTGGCAGACGCCATAATGATGATCACACGGTCACCATTTTACGAGATTAAAAGCCCCCAAAAAGTGCATTATTAGACCCCAACGGGTTAGAAAAAGCGCCTAATGTCTCTGGTAATGAACCACAGGCGGCAAAAGGTAAACACAACGCAGCTTCCGGTGGACCACATGACCACGTCACGTGATCGACGTCACGGCAAAATGCTTTTCTAGACATTTTATTTCATGTGTCTTGTGCAAGAGCACACTGTAACAAGTATGAGAAAGAAGTTAAATATTTCATACCTTATGCCGTTTAATTTATTGTGAAATAGCGTTTATTACAGAAGGTCATTGATTTTAACTGAAATATTGTACAAACGTGCAATGCAGAAGCAAGACAATCAACCAGTTTCATCATTTGAATCCACTACTTTACATTTAGCCATTTTGTATATTTAGGACAATTCTAATTACAGATGAACAAAACTGTTTAACAGCAAGACCTCAACTCAATAAAAGATAAACCAATGCATTAAAAGAATAAACAGCTAACATGCATGTATTCTATGGGTGGAATAAATTTTTCCTTACATTATAGAATAAAAAAAAAAAACACAGTCACAAAGCTACTAAACTTTGTCGTGGGATTATGTATATTGCCGTTTCGCTAATGTACTTTATCCACACACACACACACAGAAGCTTGTTGGTCATTTATTGATTGATCAATGGGCTGTGTTGGAAGGTTGGAAGTGGCAATAACTTTGCACACAAACTTCTCTGGGTGACTTACAAAACTGACCACCTGTAAAATAAATAAAGCTGGAAATGAGTCCGTCAGAATTGAGCACACTTCATTATCTGCCATCTAGAGCCTTGTCTCTAGTGATGACCGACTCGTTGAACTTGATCATGAGTGTAGTCCCTTTGTGCCAGTGAGCAGTGACTTTAGCCGGGAAGCCGCTGTGTGTGAGAATAGCCTCTAGGATGCCTGCGGTGAAGGATGCACAGTTTAAGCTGCTGTTCTCTTTGGGGACAGATATGTAGGCATTAATGAGAGGATCCTTCTCTATAATGTAATATGTTTTGTCATCGTCGTTGGCTTGCTCCAGTTTATCAGCTTCTTTTCCAAAGAGAGACTTCCACACGTTCACCTGAAGGAAAACAGACTCATGAGAAGGGAATGTGTTTAAAACTTGCTTAGAAACTACTTTTGAGGGGGGTGTATCTACTTGATCTAAAGATTTCTACAGAGTACGACTTGGATTTTGTAAGATTGTGTAGAGCAGTGGTT
The DNA here is from genome assembly GCA_900303255.1 of Lesueurigobius sanzi. Lineage (NCBI taxonomy): Eukaryota > Metazoa > Chordata > Actinopteri > Gobiiformes > Gobiidae > Lesueurigobius > Lesueurigobius sanzi. The sequence continues at coordinate 9,299 of OMNZ01072973.1, read as the reverse complement.
CTCAACCTGGCGGCCGGGACCCCCATGGGGTCAAGATAATTTCAGGGAGTCCCCAGATGATATTGAAGGCATATTTTCTATGCAGTTTGAATGGAAAACGTGTGCTGGGGGGTCGTGAAACACCAGCAGTCGTCACCAGGCCCGTCAACAGGGGGGGTCAAAGGGGTATGTTGTCCCTGGCCTCAGGACTAGGGGGGCCCAGCAAGGAGCCCATATTATATTTTCCCTTGTTTTGCATGATTCTTTTTTTTTTTTTTTAATATCATTACTTGCTTTGACATGTGTCTTAATGCGTAAAATCATCTCAATAACTCAGGATGGTTTATTTTTGTCCATCTTAAAGTTTTCCTTGAATGCACACTCCCCCACTAAACACAAATGAAGGAGTGTTCTTTAAGCTTCGAATGATGAGAGAACAGTGGTGTCAAATTGTGGGAAAGGGCCCCAAAATACAACCTATAAAATGATTTATTTTAAAAATGCTGTAGCAAACAGGTGCCGCCGCAAGGGTTGAGTGGTGGGGGGCCCATGAGAAACCTTCTTGCCCCGGGCCCCACCAAGTCTGTCAACTGCCCTGGTCGTCACATTGGGGGTCGTGACTAAACAAAGTTGAGAACCACTGGTGTAGAGGGCAGTTAAGAGTGAAAAGTATTCAATATTTCTTTGAATTCATGATGGCACACCTTGATGAATAGCAGCATGTTGAGCACTTTGGTCTCTCTCTTGCCGTTCTTCTCTCGCAGCACCAGGACATCCAGCAGACTGGCCCCAACACTTTGTCCCATCTCCGAGAGCCTGGACTGCAGCTCTGTGACCGAGTACACTCGGCTCTGACAGTACTGTACCATCTCAGAGAACAGCAGGGCAAACGCACTCACACTCACCTCTGTCTTTGGACGGGTCAGCGGCCGCTCCAGGATGGTGGATTTACCTTTTGTAAAACGGTTGTCCATTTTTATCTATCAAAACAAATACAACAGCAGTATTAGTAAACAAACTATAATGATGATCCAAGTTACCACAAACAGAAGATGCCTGTATGTATGACGTGCTTTTAACCCCTTAAACCCCAGCGTGCCAAATTTGGGTCCTGTAGGGTATAAGAGGTTAAAGCTGTTTTGGTTGACAGTCCATTCAGTTGCAAATTAATCAAAGTGGACACTTCTAACAAAAGTAAGCACCATCTCGAAGACCAAATAAACCTCTTAAACCCTATAGGACCCAAATTGGGCACTAAAATCTCTCTCCTTCCTCTCTCCTTCCCCTTTCTCTGTCTCTTTCCTTCCTCTCTCTCTTTCC
>OMNZ01072969.1:0-26162 GCA_900303255.1 Lesueurigobius sanzi | reverse complement strand
TGCAGGTGTTGCTAGGAAGCCAACTGATTGCATAGGTGTGGTTTAAAAGCTGATTGGTTAATTAGGTGTGTTTTGAAAGCAAAAATTCTCATGGGGGCTAACATTTTTGAAGAACCCATTTTTACCTTTATTTCATATAAAGACAACCTGAACATGTATTTTATATTCCATAATGTACCAAAAGCTTCTAAATAGCACTGGGGAATGTTTGATGAGATCAATTTTATATCAAAGTTGCAAATATTTGGATGAAATTTGGGAAAATGTTAAAAACTTTAAGGGGGGCTGATAATTGCGGTTACGACTGTATTTTATTTTATTTTAATGTAGTACTGTTTTTACCTGTTTTTGCAAACTTACCGACCGACCGAGGAAATTTGTTTCCACAGTTGTCACAGTACACACATAACAGACAAACAAAAACCATATCAACACATCAACACATTACGCACAATATGCAGGACCACATACAGAAGACTACCGGCCGTTTAGTGCAGCAATGGCAGAGGGGACAAAACTTTTGGCAAAGCGTGCCCGCCTCCATCCCAGAGTCCTGTACCTGCAGCCTGACGGCAGCAGAACAAACTGTGAGTGGAGAGGATGATCAGAGTCCATGGCTGCGTCTGAATAGGGCAAATGGGTAAGAGGTCTAACCCAAATCCGGAAGTGCGTCAGCGTCCGCCATGATAAGTGCTGTCTGAATAGTCCTGTCAGTTTAGGAAGGAGCTAGGGATAGAAGCTTGTAAGCTTCCTAAATAGCCTCGTTAGCATAGGGACCTCTGCAGGTCCCTAGCTGACGATGAGGAGCTAAGAGGCATTCCATAATCCTTTGCGCCATTCCCACTTGTGTTTTGTTTTTGCACTCGAGTGTTTACGAAAATGTACGATCTCTGCACAACACGGTTCATGGTTGACATGTTATAAATGATCTGCACAAGATAAACTTTATAAAAGTGACTAAAGAGTCTCCACAGAGCCTTGCTATTTAAAGATCACTGCAGGATATGGACTAAATGAGGCAGTTTTGTTAGCATTTTGTTTTGGTTTAGAATGAAAGCAATATGCAAATTATAGCCACATGCTTTAGGCTCCAATAATAACGTGGAGGAGCGGCATTCTTATACGGCTCTGACATGAACCAAAGTGTGTCCAGGGCATTTCATATCTGTGATAGAGCTGAATCTGATTTTTTTATTTTTTATTATGGTCTGTTTTCTGTCTGCCTTCATTTAAGTGGCTGGTGTAACTTTCAGAGACAGTGATGAAGCTGAGGTTTAACTGCTCTTCATTGAAAACGTGTTGACATCAAAGTCAGTGGTGTGCAGTAAAATACACACATTTAGCCTCCAGATTTCACAGATTTATTTAAATGAATAATATGTTTGAATATTCCGCCCCCTAGTGTCTGATCTGTAAACTGCATTTGTGAAAAGAAAAACTGTTGCTGACGTCACTTCCCCCGTTGTTTCCGCTGAGTGAGCATCGTCGGATTGTGTAACCACAGCATAGCTCCTAGCTGCATAGTGATCTAAAGGTTGACCTGACCAAAGGTTAGGAGCTATAGTGTTAGTGTTAGTGGGTATAATTAGACTGATTCGGATTGAGCTCATGGCTATTGTACGTGCAAGGCGTGTGATTGCTTTGTTCTTGATAACAGAGGGGTCTGTGATGGGGAGATTAATTATTTTTGAGACTGTGTGTCTGTGACCTTTGTGATTTTATTCTTGTTTTTGACAGTGAGCATGTTGAAAAAGCAGGGGGAACAGTAGAGCAGGATGGGTTGAATGATGCTGTGAAGAAGCAGAACTATCAGAAGAATAAAGAACTATCTTTTCTTATCTTGTTTCTTACACTCTTTCTGAATAGCGAAGAAGCTTCTGGACAAAGAAGTAAAAGTGTCACTATGATAAATTAATGCATTTAATTGAATATAATGTAACGCATTACAGAAAGTAAACAAATTATGAGGCATCAATACATTCATCACACTTGCATTGCTGTCACTTATGCAGGGCGCAACGCGGGTTGAGATCCACATAAGTAAAGGAGAAATACGTTTTATATGAATTCAAAATTAATGTAAAGTTATTTCTGAGAAATGCACAGCAGCAGGGCTCCGTGCCGTGCGTGCCATGAACGCAACAGGAAATTGTAAGCAGTGACTTCACTATCGCGCATGCGTAGTCGGAATTTTGGGGATGGGTCTATCGATGAAATCAAGATGGCGACCCTGGCAAAAGCGCCAATATATTTACTAAAATAGATGTCTAAATATAACCGCATTGGCCGGTTTTTACAAGCCCCTCTGGGGTTTTGTGAAACATGAAGACCCGGGGGATGTTTTGGAAGAGGAATTGATCGATATTCAGACCGTAACAAAGTCAGCGAGATGTGTGAGAGCTATGCCCGCTCGCTGCTGCGTGTTTCGGTGGCGCAGATCTGCCAGGCTCTGGGCTGGGATGCGGTTCAGGTCACTGCATGCGATCTGCTGTCCGATGTGCTGCACAGATACATCCAGCAGTTAGCTAGAGTCTGTCATCGCTACTCTGAACTCTGTAAGTTCCTCATTTATTACAGCCATTACTTTTTTTAACCCCAAATACACGACCACGGTCCCACTGGCTGGCGCCCCCTAGCTTAGCCTCATATGTCAAAAGTACAGTAACCTCAACTAGTTACTGTGTACTGATCAGTGTTGGGTAGTATCGGAAAACATGTATTTAGAATACACATTTTCAGTAACTGTATTTTTGTACAGTTGCTCTTCATTTGAGGGTATTTAGAATACAGTTACTCTCTTAAATTCAAAGGAAAGATACTCATTATATTTTAGCTTCGCATTGCATGACATCAAGAGAGAAAAGATCAAAACGAGCAGGAAAATGTTTAGTATCTGCTCTGCTCCAGGTGTGCGTCTGTAATGTCCTCTTGAGCATTCATAATGTTGGTAAAGAGGTTCATAACAGGTGGAGCAACAAGCTATAGCCCACGTTTTCAGTTATGCACTGTATTTATACAGGCATATAATGTATATCAATTAATGTTATTCATTATACATTGCATGTATAAATGTAAATATTATGCAAATCAATATCTAAGTATTCAGAATACAGTACCCTGATTGGACAAAGTAACGGAATACATTACTAAATACAATTTAAGATAAGTATTCAGTATTCTGTACTAAACACAATTTCAAGTATTCTCCCCAACACTGGTACTGATATTCTTTGGGAGTATTCATGTAAAATATCAGAGACTACTCATCACAGTTGTTCGCATAGCACACAAAGTAAACTTAAAAATGCAAAATGAACGTCAGTTATAATATTTTATACAATTTGTATGTTTGTTGGTTACAGCATGTACTCTTATACATAATGTCCATAATCAGGTTGAGGGAAATTGAAACTGCTAAATTGTATTTACATTTGTAACCTGTCTTGTATACCTGTCAAGTATTTATTTGGGGAGTTCAACAAACTCTACTGTAGAAGAGTCATGTCATATCTTTGAATATTATTTTTTACTCTTTTTCAGATGGTAGGACTGACCCAGTACTGGATGATCTGGGTCAGGCCTTCAGACTAATGGGAGTCAGTCTTGGTGAACTGGAGGACTATGTCAACAACATGGAGGCTGTGAGCTTCACCCATCAAATCCCACTCTTCCCTGTTAGCAAAAACAATGTGCTGCAGTTTCCTCAGCCTGGAGCTCGAGATGCAGGGGAAAGGAAGGATTATATCCCAGACCACATGCCACCCTTAGTCTCTCTACAAGAAGGTGGGTACTATTATTTACCCAAATGCTTTGTGTTGGCAATAACAATTTAGAAAACAATGTGTCTATAGCATGGCCAGCACTGATAATAACGGAAAAATGGACAAAGTAACAATATGTAATTTTCTTTTCAGAAGAGGAGGAGGAAGAGGCCCTGCCTGACATGGGCACCTCAGCTGAAGCAATGCAGGTGGCATTGGAGGAGGATGAGGAAGAAATTGAGGAAGATGAGGCTGTCAATGATGAGAATCATCCCAGCATCAAGCGGCACCTGGACAGCCCCGATGAAGCTCTGGGCATGATGGCAACCTCTAAGAGGCCGCGCTTACACCCTGGCCTCAGCCCTGAGTGGGGTGAACCCAGGGAACCCCTTTCGTCTCTGAACCCACAGCGAGTCCCACCAGGAGTTTTGCCTTCTAACGACATTCTTGACCCCCTGTCCCCCGAAACACCTTCAGGAGCCTTACCCTTGTTTAGACCCTTGGTTCCCATGGTACCAAAGCCTGATTCAAAAGTTCTCACCACACCGGGAAGAAAGAATAAGGCGTCATCGCCAGGTAGACAACGGACTAAATCGCCTAAAGGCTTAACTTCTGCTGCTGTGGGGGGCAGTCCAATACGTTCTCCCAAACCATTTAAAGAACGAAAGAAATCCCCAGGCAGGACTAAAAGCCCTAAAAGTCCCAAGAGTCCAAAGCTTGTTTCTGCAAAGGTGTCACAACCCCAGAGCAAGACAGACATTGTGCATAAACTTCCTTTGTCAGCATTGAGTGAAAGGATGGGCAAAGAAAATATTCACATGCGACAAAATATAGATGAGTTAGCGGAAGGCTCCTTTTTAAAACTAGAACCTGATAATACAGCCATAGATGCTTCTATCGATGCAGTAATAGCACGAGCTTGTGCTGAGCGGGAGCTTGATCCATTTGCTTATACATCAAATTCTGATTCCGACAGCAATGGGTTCTCCAGCCCGAAGAGACTAACAATCATGGAGCCCTCTACACCCAAACACTTAATCGGGATGGGGCATGGACTAAAGGACACATCCACACCCCTCCACTTACCGCCTCACACAGGTGGGGCAAACTGGAGTCTAGACGCTTCTATTGATGAGGTGATCCGAAAGGTAAACCAAGGTGGGCCCTCTGCTCCCCCTGTCAATCTAGAAGATTATGCATCATCAGCATCTGCCTCTCCCCCTACACCAGAACCACTAATGAAATCGTTTGAGGACAAGAGCAAGGGTGTATCCGCTGTGGATGTCAAGAAAAAGCTGAAGAAAGAGCTCAAAACTAAATTGAAGAAAAAGGAGAAGGACAAACCGAAAGATAAAGATCGAGAAAAGGGCAAACTGAAGGAGAAGAATAAGGATAAAAACAAAGACAAGAGTAAAGATTTTTCCAAAGACAAGATGCTGTGGAAAGACTTTGGCATGAAGGATGAGGAGGACTTTGGTTTGCATGATTTCGGCCTCCCAGAGGGCTCTGTCAAAGTAAAGTCTGATGGCTCCAAAAAGGAAAAACATAAGGACAAGAAAAAAGACAAAGAGAAAAACAAGAAAGATAAAGAGAAGAAAGAGAAGAACAAAGATCGGAGTAAAGAAGACCGGCAGAAGCAGTCTGCCCTAGCAGCCTTTGCTCTTTGTGATGTTCCGCCGCTGTTCAGCCCTGCTACCTGCATTCGAATGCCCCCCATACTGCCTCCTCTGGCCCCTCTTCTACAGGACAAGGAGGTGAAGAGCAAAGACAAGGACAAGAAAAAGGATAAGAAGGAGAAAAAGAAGAAGAAAGACAAGGAGAAGGACAAGGAGCGGGAAAAGGCCAAAGAAAAAGAACGAGAAAAAGAGGAGAAGAGGAAGGAGAAGGAGCGCGAAAAGGAGAAACGGGAGAAGGAAAAGGAGAAAGAAAAGGAGCGGATACGACTCGAAAAGGTGCAGAGCTTTCTCACGAACACATGTTCTGTCTTTTAGCTTTATATTGAAGAGAGTACGAAAACAATTCCCTCTGTGTTTCCCATATAAATAATGTGTGTAAAGTGGAAACCAACTAATCGCTCATCTAAATGTTACATATTCTGAATCCTTTCATCTATAACATTAGTAACAATGGAACACATGATATTCTATCAACTTGTATATGAGGAAATGCAGATGAACAATTTTTGTGCATGTCAGAGGTACCGACATTTCTATTTTGTCTCTGATTATCTATTGTGTTACTCCTGTGAAGCATATTGTGTGACTGTTGTACAACACAATCTTTAGATAGTAAACATGCAGCTTCTATACAATATTACTTTTACTTTTTACTTAATAGTGACATCATCCTATGAGCTTTATTACATCTTCTGAAAAAAGTGGTGGAAAAAAACAATACTGGAAGGATGTCCTAGTTCCTATTAACAGCATGAATCTCAAAAGTACCTATAATGTGTACATTGTCAGTGGCTCTAACTGCTCTCGTTGCTTGACCAGGTTAAGCTTGAAGCTCCAGTCGTTCTTCCTTCTCCGGTCATCCCCCGCCTGACACTGAGAGTGGGAGCTGGCCAGGACAAAATGTAAGTCTAAGCACACAATGGGTCTGTCCAAGAAATAAAAAATATTGCTGTGGGCTCGCGTTCTTCTTCGATGTCATACTTGATTCATTTGTTCTGCAGTCTGCCCTCTCTGTTTTATAACTCTAATAAAGATTTGATTTCTCACACCTTTTTCGCTTCTTTACAGTGTCATTAGCAAAGTGGTTCCAAATGCGGAGCCCAAAACTCCTACACCCAAAACACCCGTCGCCAAGTCCGGACCAGGGAGCCGGCCCGGTCCCAGATCACCCCCGCCGCCTCCCATCCTGCCGCCGATCGTCCCCATCCTGCCGCCTCCTGCCTCGCCGCTTCCACCCGCCCCTGCGCCACCCTCGCTCCTGATGCCCACCTCCATGCTCTCCCCTGCGGCTTCCCTCAAGGCACCGGTGCGCAGTGTCGTCACGGAGACGGTCAGTACTTACGTGGTAAGTGCTAAAAGTGTCGATAAGCTTATAGTAGTGTAGATGTAAGAAATAAAAAGGCAACAGAGTCAATATTTTCAAGGTAACTGCATGTAGGGAACTATTTCAGGGTTTATACAGGTGGCAGGAATTTAATTTAAATTGAATGTTTTCCAGTGTTGTTTTTGGCAGCCATTTCAGTTTTAGTCTTAGTCTTTTGGACATTTTAGTAATTTCTATATGTGATAGTTTTAGTCGATGAAAGCTCAAAAAGGTTTTAGTCAGTTATAGTTGAACTTCTCCAAATCTGCCATATCAGTCATTTGCAGTATATTCTCTTAGAAGTTTCTTGTCTCTCACAAACATAATCTAAATGAGAAGAAAAGATCTGATATTATTTCTGTCCCCAGTGCACTGTACTTTTTCTATTTTATCACTTATCCTTTTAGCTTGTGTTTTTAAGCACACTTAAGCTGCACACTTCTCAGTTTATTATAACTTATTACAATTAACCCTAAAATATGGTTATATAAAGCGTATGCAGATAAGCCTGAATAAAACACAGTGATGCAGCTGATGGGGGGGGGGGTGTCACAGGGTCATAACATGAGAACATGCTTCATCTTTATCATCCCATCAGTGGCTGTTAGCTGTATGTTAGATCTTTGCTACAAACAAAGCTGCTTTCTAACCGCGAGGGAATCACAGTGAACTCGTACACGTGCACCAGTGCTTGTGCACAGGGATCACAGGCTGCAGACAGCGGAGCAGCCCTGGGGAAGAGCAGGGAGAGCGCACTTGTCCGAGCAGAAAGTTTACACGCGCCGGGGCAAGTGTTAATAACGTGGAGCCTGTTTACATTTTCATCTCGTCTCGTCACTGAAAACTCGTATTCGTCTCGTCATGTTTTAGTCACCAAAGAGAGGTTTGTAGCTCGTCATCGTCAAGGAAAAAAGGGTCGTCAACATAATGATTTAGTCATAGTTATCCTTGATGCAAACAGCGCTCATGGTTTCTAATGACAAAATTCTATATTTTTTATGTATATTTCATTTCTTAAGATTTGCAAACGAACATTCAATCAAACAGAGGATTGAGGGGGCATTGTACTATTCAAAAGCAAATTGGATACAACAGGAAACTTCTGAGCAAAAATGGTGTACTATCTTTTTGTCAAATACGCAGTTTAATGTGTATTTTTGTATCTACAAAAAAACATTGCAGTAAAATGAGTTGAGCACTGTCATTATTTTCCAAGAAAATTAGATTTAAGGCAAGTTTGAATCCAATTAAATGCTTTCAATTAGTCATGATTAATTTAAAGACTTGTAATGCTTCTTAAACCCTGTATTTACATATGCTTGCCTGATTTTTCCATTTTCAAACTGAAAGAAGCAGGTAGTCAAGAATAAACAAATAGCTGCTTCCCCAACTTGTTTCTAGCTCTCACAGTACCTAATAATAATGCATTGGTTTTATATAGCACTTTTCTGGACACTCAGACGCTTCACATGGCATTATTCATTCACTCCATACTCAGTGGTAGTAAGCTACTATGGGCAGCCACAGCTGCCCAGGGGTAGGCTCACAGAAGCGAGGCTGCCAATTTGTGCCATCAGCCCTTTCCGACCACCACCACACAGTTACTCTCTCACTACATTCACACGTGAACGTACATTGTGCGACATGATTTAAGTATTAAACATGTTTCTTTTGTACATCGTGTCTGAAAAACAAAGCAGGGCAGGGCCGTCTTAAAAAAGTATTGAGCTATTTCACTTCCTTGTTGATGACGAAAGAAATGTGCTCTACAGCAAGAAAATAAACCATGTGTCCCAGCTTTTATATGAAGTTGAAATGGAAATGACCATTCACACATTATTTTACTATGGTCATTCTCAAATCCCTTTGTGCATTGCTGGATTACACCAGGAGAATATACAGTATCAATTTAATTCATGTTGAACAGAATCCTGTAAATAATTAAGGAAAGTCTTTTTAGTATGTAGTATTAGTATTAAGTATGGATGAAAAGCCATAGAGGTACACCAAACAAAAACGTTGTGAACCACTGTTATACATGGCTACTATTGTTTTTGCTTGTAGATTCGAGATGAATGGGGAAACCAGATCTGGATATGCCCTGGCTGCAATAAACCAGACGATGGAAGTCCGATGATTGGCTGTGATGACTGTGATGACTGGTACCATTGGTAAGACATCTAAATGATCCATTTATTTGAGTAATCAAATGTAATTATTAGGGCTGGGACGATACAATTTTTCGTTTTAGGGGCCAATCCGATACGTATTATTGCGATATATTATGGAATATATTTGCCTTAAAAAACGTAGATATCCAGATACAGTTGTGTTTTTAAGTTATAAATCAAATTCCATTTGACATTTATTGTTAAGTGTTAAGACTGAAAAGTGCATAAACAACTAAATGTTACAAAGTGCTGTGTAACTGTTCAGCTTCCATTTAGTTTTTGTCTCCTCATGATGCACCATCAAGTGCTTGGCATCTTTATTTGTATCCTGTGTATGCTGGAGAAGGGTTATATCAATGAAATAATCATGACAAAAGCAGAATAAATAATAATAATTGGATTAGGTGAAAATATAATAACCTAAATATAAAATGTCAATGGGTAAGGCTGTGAACATTTAAAACAATGTTTGGATGGTCCAGTTGGTCTAGGAGATGGAAAATAAAAACTGTAGGTACTGTAGACATTTTTTATAGATTTTTTGGATTACTTTTACACTAAAATATGCTTCTATAAACTTAAAAGCCTATAAACCTGACTTTCTATGGACCATCTGCATCTATTCTCCATATATTTGCAATTGTTTTGAAAATGTTTAAAAACATTTTGGCACCAATGTTTCTCCATGCTTTTGCTCAATTTTGGCACCAATGGGCCTCCATACCTTTGCCCTCTGTGCTATGTAAACTCAAAACAAGATGGCAGCTGACCAGCGACACATTTTCAAAATGACTTTGCACTGCTCCCAGGGGCCTAGGGGTGAGCTCATTTTAAAGCCCCAGCTCTCATATTTTCAATGTCGAACACTGTCTCACGTTTGGTTCCGTTAATATTGGTAAAACCCATCGGTGACGCAGGCGTGTTGAAAGTATCGTTACTTGAGTAAAGTATTGATGCTTGGTATTGTAGCTATCGAGTATTGGAATACTTTGCAAAACGATATTTTGTCCCAGCCCTAGTAATTATGGAACTGTAGCCTGGAGGGTTTTTCTATTGGTGTTTTTCCTCATGTTTTCCCTTTTTTTGTACTTATTATTTTTTATATATACTTCAGGCCTTGCGTTGGGCTCGTTGCTGCTCCCCCAGAGGACCAACCTTGGTTTTGTGTTAAATGTTCCAGCAAAAAGAAAGACAAAAAGCATAAGAAGAGGAAACACAAACCACACTGAGACTATGCAAAAAGCACACACTTGGACTTTTGGAGCCATCATTGTCCCTGCACTGCACTGCTGTAATATAAATCTTAAAATGATCTCAATGATTTTCTAATCATAACAGTTACATTGTATTGCAAATTAGTATGAAAATGGCAATTCCCCCTGCACATATCAGCGCTGAGCTCCGTGTAGTTTGCCTTCTAATTTTAAAAGATTATGATGAATGTTTAAACAAATCAGCTAACAAAAGAACTCATCGACACTCAGCTGGTTGAATACTGATGTCGTTATTTCTGTTAAGAAGTCTTGCCTCCAAAGGAAAAAGCATCTATGTAAACTTACTTTCTCTGCAGTGTAATTGTCATGTATATACGGGGGATGGCACTGGGTATGTATAAATGTGTAAATACCAACTTTACCAAGCCAAGTGCATTTTCTTATTAGGATTCTCACTCGTTAAATCCATTTCAGAGGTATCGGTTTTTAACTCAACAATTTATTTCCTTGTAATTTCTGTACATTTTTTTTAATGAAAAGTTTGTATTTTTATTTTTTCCCTCATGGATTTGTCCTGGAGTTATTCTGTACCTGTGCTGTAATGTTAAGTAATTTTCGCTATTTCAATATTAAAGATGAACGGTCTGTGTACTCACAGACTTTAACACAATGATATTTACCATAATGCATGTGTCTATATGTTTTTTTGTTTGTTTTTGTTGCAACAGCAATAATTTGCAGCCTTTTACCGACTTAAGCCTTCACCACACTTTCAGTCTTTTCTTTCTAGACATTTAACTTTTTTGCAATTAGGTGTTTTCACTAAAACGTTTTTTAACACTATCACTATTATTATTTCTAAAATTTTAAGCACTCAAACACTATTAGGCCACTTTTTATGAGGGACAAAGCCTAATTGTGACTTTGCCATTGGTCTGACTTTAACAGACCAAGTCCTTTCATATTCATATTGCTAGTCCAAAAACGGGTTAATTTATACAATACATGTAAAAACAGGAATGTGGCTGATTTCTTTTGAAATACTGAGTTGTTTTGCTGTCCCCCGTGTGGCCACTTGGTGTCATTCTTCAAACGCGGGAGAAGCAGAACTTCGCCACCACCGTCACTTTGGTTCGTTCTGTGAAATATGCAGATGACTCCATTACAGGCATGTGGAAAAACAACTTCCTTTGCGAAATGAACCAAAAATGAAAGCAGTGTGTGGCTTTCTTCTACATATGGCAAATCAGACTTAAAACTTGGAATCAGCGGTGAAAGAGCAGTGTTATTATGCACGTCACAATGAAATGCGCTTTGGCTGTTTACTGGTGCGCTCGTTTTTATGAAGGAAACGTCTGACTAACTTTTTCCACTCTTTGAACCTAATGTAACTAAAAATGAGTTGCAGATGGCCAGTGTTTATCTATAGATACCCAGTTTAACCGCCCACTCTCTTCTTGTAAAGTTTCTTATCTGAGCTGCTTTGCATTTCTTTCCGGAAGAGCTCAACGACCAACAATAATAATGTCATGCAATGTCCCAGTGAGCTAAAGGAGCATTTTAATGCGTGTGGTACATTGGAGTTACACAGGCTTTGCTTTTGAAATATTAAAAAGGATTTCTAAGAACTCTTTGACATTTGTGGGTTTTGTTTCTGTGATAAATGACTAATTTAAACCTTGAAGGAGATGACAATGTGAGGTTATGCATAATTCATGCACATTTTAACTACCCAAACAGAACTGAATATTCAAGCTGTATAGACTGCTGAAATTCGACAGTGCTGCTTATAGTCTTTTAGCGTGTGTCTCCTATTACAGGCACAAATGGAAATCTACTTTACTGTCTTCTGATAAGAGGAAGTGGAAAAAGTGATGTTACCAGAAAAGAAGGAAGTAGGTCCCTTGCACACACAAAATAAACTGACATTTCATTGAGGTGGCTTTTGCCCACTGAATATTGCCTATTTGTACCACTGCGTATTAGTGCAATTGAGTTAGTAAGAAATAATTATTATAATGTTTAATAAGTTAAAAAGACACCACTTCTCAAATATTTGTCACAATGTCAAAGTTATACTTTCAGTGGCTGCTAACAGCTGATGCGTCCCACTTGAATCACACATGCTGGTGTCAGGTCTCCTCCAGTCAAAGCTTGGTGCTAGCATCTGTTGGACCATAAATTGTCCTACCACGTGTCGGTAACAACAGATCTCTTCCCACGTGCAATAAAAATTAATCAAATGAGGCAAAACATCCTCAGTTCAAATACTTCAGCCCAGTCGACTACTTTGAAAACTTTTGCTATAATGGAAAACACCGGGATGACTGAAAGCTTACACCACCAAACTGAATAATGACTCTGTAAAGCAGCATAAGCTTATATATATATCTAAATATATATATATATGTGTTTATCATGCAGCATTTAGTAAGCTGTAGGTATGACACATTCAATTTGAAATGTAAAATTGCATAAATATCATAAGACAGTGTGCAGTGAGGCGTAGCAGTTTCAATTTGAAGCTCACCAAAACACAGACGGTATTTGTCTGAGAGATCATTCCCAGGGGAGCCCAAAAGTCATAAAAGGGGAAGTTCATGGTTGCTTTCACTCATCTCGGGGCCTCCTGCAATGCTGTAAACATGTGCTGTTATTTGGCTTATTACACAGCAGGCATGAGGCTGCACTGTGCACTGTCAATGACTAATGCCCCCCTTTGTGCAAGAGCGGATGCACTTCTCAAAGACTCATTGAATTACAAATGTATTTATTTCGGTTTGTGTGGTTAGATCATATTTCTGTGCATTCTGTTTCAGTGGTGAAGACACTGAAGTTAAGATAGGACTATACATTTTAGTGAAGTTACTAGCAGGAAGAAAAACCATGAGTGCCTTGCTTTGCATGGTGCCTGTGGTGCTGACAGTCAAACTAAGCAGCAATACGTCATAAAGCAGTGAGTTCAGTGTCTAAAATATTCATGTCAGCAGAATAGTGCTGCAGAAACGGGGAGGATTTGGTGCGTACATCAGAGCGAGCACAGCCTTCACGCTGGTCTCCTCAACTACAACTGCAGCTCATCCAACATGACCTTGTTTCACTTGACTTTCTCCCATACTCTGATGAGGAGTGCTCCATTGGGGAACTCAGACCTAGATTTACATCTCGTGGGGACTGTGCAAAAAACGCATTGAAAAATGCTTAGAAAAATGATTAATCAGGTAGCCTAATGATATTCATTGTGCATGTTTTTCAGTATTATAAAAATGCTCTGCTGTCATGATCATTCTATGTGTTTCTGCCCACAGGCAAATAAGCCTCCCCAATGCAAATGAACCTGAAGACAGCTTCTGATAAAACATCCTTGTTAAGCCTCTTCAGTGTGCTCTGAATCCTGCCATCGCTGACGGTTGTAGCTTTGCTTCTTATTCTGAATGTGTCAAATCACATAAAGGCGAGGCATCTGAATGCTGTTTGTTCAATTCAGTAAGTAGGCCCACAGGGGACTGCCATCATAGTTGCAGTCAGTTAAATATAACTTTTTAGCACTGCAGGTATTTTAGTCTCAATCTAGATGGGCCTCTCTTGGCTCTCTCTTGGGGACAGCCTGTACCAATATGACTATATAGGTTATTACAAAGTGTTTAAAATGTAGAAGGTACCATCACACATGTACATCTCTCATTATGTTGCGTAACTTCTTTGAAAACCTTTTGTCCATTTTAACATCAACTAAAAATAATGGCATGGGGGTGGAAGTGGCATTATGCACTACCTATGCAGCACCTGCCATCGAAATCTCACTGTCTCTGATAATGACTGCACAAGAAACATACAGCCCAGTATTCCAGTACCATTGTCTGTCTCTGAATATCAGCAAAGGCCTCAACTTTTCTGAAGGAGCAGCTCTGTTTGGAGCCACACACCAATGTAAACACATGACTGTGGCAGGCCAGTGCAACTGTGAATCTAATTTCCCCATTGTGACAGTGGAAATAAATAACCCATGTCCAATTTCCAAAAGTTTTCAAAATGTGGATGCCAATTAGTGCAAGAGTACCAGTGCGTCCATAGTTTTACTGTGTGCAAACCGGGCTGCTGCAGGCAGCACAATGCATTAGCACACGATGAGCTGTCAGAGAGGATTATTTCAGCCACGCCAGTCAGTGAAGGGGGTGGGCGCGCTCTGCTGCACTAAACCGAGCAGAGCGTGGGAGGAGATAGAGAAGGGACCGAACAGAGGAAAGAGGGAAACGGGAGAAAGTGTCTTTCTGAACGGTGGATTTTTCCAGAGCACCGATGTTGGAGCACTCTTCTGAGCTGGCCCTGGTGCAGAGTTTGTATGCCAACAGCATGCGCTGTCCCACCTCTGCGGCCGGGATCTCTGTCAGGAATGAGGATCTGCCTTTGAGGTACGTTGGCTTGGCCCCTCATTCCGATCTGGGCTATAGCTTTTGTGGAGCAGTCTGTATTTGGACTGCTCTTTGTTTGAACAGGATATTGTCATAGGACATTGTTTTCAATTAAGTCATTCTTCCGTGATATGATCATAATTTAGTTATTATGTTCCTCTTTCTTGGAAAACTACAGGTTTTGCAGAAACCTCATGAACTGTCAAGTCAGTAATTTAATAGTTTCTAGTTTTACTACAAAACTAAAAACCATTGGAGATGCTGGGATTAGGAGTAAAAATCTTACCGTATGGACAGGTGTTTCAGATAAAGTAAGCAACAAAAAGAGCACCTCAAATTTCAGCAGGCCTCACTGTTCCAACCAGAGCCCTAGAAGATAATAAAATATTGATATTGATATAAGAAATGCAAAAATTGACAATTTCACATATGCTTGTGTGTTTTTTTCAAAGCAAGAGGAATTTTCCTACTCCATTTTGAGAGCTCTTTTGTTGATCGCCATTCTGCTTCAGAAATAGAACATCTCATGAAAGTGGTTATTTTTACAGGTACAATTTCAAAACATAAATTTATAAGTATTTAGTATTAGTAATTTTAAATAGAAGAGATGTTTGGGGTTTTGAAATATAAAAAAAATAAAAAATAAATAAGTTTTATGATGCTGGTGACTGTAGGTCAACTGAGTGAGCAAAACAGTTTATGTAAACAACAAAGGCATGGTATATGTCAAGGATTATGTTGGGATTACAGTAGTAATAATCTCAGATTAGGAATAGGCTTGTGTTAGAAGGTGCCAACTGTATCAACATCATCAGATTTTGTCACAAAAAGACAGGATAGATTCATGCCATACTGTATGAATTTGTGAACTGGCATTATGGAAACGGGAGCGGCTCTTTAAGGGAACAGTCTTTGTTTTATAACAAATCTATTCCGTGTGATCCCCTGAGATCTAATTGAGTCAAAGGAAATGTGTGGATGCTGCAGATGGAACAACATTATTGTATTTTTCCTCCATTTTAATGAAACCTGATTCTCTGGAGAGCTTTAGACTGCCTTTTTATAGCAGCCCCTCAAGCTTTAATGGTAATGTGTGTTGCATAGTGGGCTTGTCTACATGTAGGCAAAATAGGTTGCATATCACATTATGCAACCTCTTTTAGACACGGTTTAATATACCATCTTCAGCCCTGGAATCAGGTTGCCCTCAAACTGCCATGGATACTAGGATTATGTGGGATTTCAAAAATGTTATATTTCTTAACTGTGACTATGAATAATATTTATACAAGGATTGTGCAGCTGCTAAAGCACTAATGCATCCTTTGATAATTTGGCTGGCTCCCCTCACAGTCTCTTCCAAACTTGACAAGAACAATCCCCTACCTATCCCAAGTGTGAAGGCCTCGCCCAGCAAGTCCGGCACAACAAAAGAGGACAGGCGCCCCCTCCCCCAGTGAAACAATGGCCCATCGCAAGATAGCATGACCTTTGAACTCGAAAAACAGCCAGCAGAAACTGCGTAATGAGCATATTTAGCATCTCACTTCTGTTTAGGGAGGATGATTTGTCGTTAAGAGAACATAAAACAGGTTAAAAAGATAGGAGACATGATGACCTATTTGTTAGGCTATATTTAGGTCACTACCACCAAACGTGCACCAAATATGTTTGACAAGCATGTTAGTAACAATAAACAGGTCCAGGTATATTTAGGTTTTGCTCTATTACCAAACACGGTTATGTCAGACAATGTGAAAACGCAATATTTAAACCACAGTTAAAAGGGTAATAAAGTCCGATTACATTTACAATGTTAAAAAAGGGTCACTAAAGTCAAATGAGGACCACGTGCTTGTCCTTATGGAGGCAATACAGGCGTTTTACAACGCATTGTAAAACCGTATGGGGACGCTCAGCTTTTCAGACTTTTTCTCCCGGAGAAAGCCACGCCTCTGGTTTGGTGCAGCTCGTGTGCGGTGACAGCGGCTTTTGCATGAAATAATTTGTGCCGAGGACGAGAGAGAAATTAGCCAAAGAAACAAGGCGGATGCTTTAGTTGTGAAGAAGACGCCCCCTCCCCGCACCTGCTCTGCCTCGTCTGTGTCTCAGGAGTGGACTGAGCGGACGTTGCTTCTCATTGTTAGACAGACGCTGGTTTGAGCATGACTTCGGCGTATAACTTGGATTTTCTCCCTCTGACTGAAAGTCGGCTGATGTCTACTGGCGATACAATGTAAGTAATAATGACACTACAGACTTCTGTTCAACCTAAAGTGCCATTTCTGGGTGAGCCGCGCCTCGTGGCGCGTTAAAACGCGAAACAAACAAGATAGTTCAAAGAGGTGGGAGTTGGCTAACGCTAGCTTCACTGAGAAGCGTAAAGCTAACACTGCTAGCATTAATCAACCCATGGGGATGGCTCACCTGGAAGTTGGACTACTTTGTATAACTTAAATTGTACTGTTGTATTTCGCAGTGTAGCCAGCTACATTCAAAACCAGATGTGCATACTATTGGGGAAAATTGGTAGTTAGATTTTGGATGGATTGTTCCAACACATGACAGGAACGAAATGCTAGCGACAGTAATAAACTAGGCGCGCAACGTTAGGCAAGTGACATGTGTTTCCGGAGATAACACCTTTCGAAATTGGGTCTTGAAATCCACATCGAACACAATCATGTAAGAGAAATGTCGTATTTTGGCTCGTTGTCCACCCAATGCATGCCATGCCTTTTCTCTGCTGGATTAAGTTAACAACTTCTACCACAACATTAAGATTTGGTTAAGACTTTGCTACACCTATTGTTCAAACTTTATTAGAAGTCAATCGAAATAACAGCATTGTATTATATATGTTGTGATTCAGCCAATAAACAGTGTGTTTGTTAATTTCGTACTAGATTAGTAGATGCCTTACTGAATCTAGTTTGTAGGCAGTACACGGCTCTCTCCTCTTCCCTGTTAGCATTCATGCTAACAGTGTTAGCTGTAGCCCTCAGATGCCGCTGCTCGTCCATGTTGAGAGCGCTTACTTGAGGGCAGAAACACGTGGTTTGCTGCATTATTGAGCCATTAATGGAAACCTTGTGACCGAGCATGTAAACAAGCTGACTTTCGCCCGCCCAGAGCTCATTTTATAACTCTGGTCTCTCCAGCCCCACTCCTCGATTAGAACGGCACAAAGTACAGTCTGCCTTTGCAGGACTCTTTAAATTTTAAACATTTGCACCTTAAGTGCTGCAGCACCCGCACACAAACACACACGCGTGTGTAAATAAAAGACTTTTCTCTCGTAACTCTTCTTACACGTCTTCTTTCACCACGTGTACATTGTACTGCATTTCCTTTACATCGATCATAATCTTAAGTTTGAGTCTTTAGATACTGCAGTTCTGACATGACTTTTACACATACTGGCATTTACACTTACAGCTACATGTAGTCCAGAGACAAATAATTGGAGTCATGCCTAACTGAAGTAACAAAATGTCAGTGCAATGATGAGCCATCATAGACACAGCATAGAGAAGTTGATTAGCTCCAGCCCAGTTCTATTTGATTGATTTATTGCTTTGACTGTTGACAGTGAGAGTGACTATCTGGGCTTAGACACAAACTCTGGCAGTAATTGCACTGAGTTACTATCACTGTGCTCTGTTGCCGGTAGAGAAGCTGTGATTTATACAAAGTTTAAGATCTTGTTTGGGGTTGTGTGTCTCGTGCCCTCCGTCTGAGCAGCAGGAGTTACTACAGCCAGATGCTGAATGCCAAGAATCGCTCCATTCTTTTGTCACCTGTTTTTTTTCCTGCTGCTGGCAGAGCAATAATTAGTAGACTGTCCGCTCCTGGTCCACACAAATTACACATAGCTCAGGAATGCTCATAATACTGTTCCATATCTTCTCAGTGGTGTGCAGTGATCAAAGGACTCTGCAAACAGATATTGAGAGCTGCAATACAAGCGCTTTATGTATGTGACAAAGATAAAGAGTTATTCACTTTTTCTGTTCCCTAATTCTGACAGTAAAACACAACTTCTCTGATATACAGTATCGATTTGTGAACTTTTCTTCACAAAGTATGGTTTGTCCACATACTTTGTCAAGCACAGCACATTATTGGCCTTTTTAATCTCTTGATTTGCACATTTGATTTGTCTAGAGCTGCAACTAACCATTATTTTAGTAATCAATTAATCTATCGATTATTTACATCCATTAATCGGAGTAAGTATTTTACATATGTCCTTAGAGCAGATTTTAAAAGGAGAACCACATTTCTGATAGAAATAACACAATTTATTCTTAATTTCTATTAAGAATAAATGTCCCTAAAGAAGCAACATTTAAAAAAGACACTGATTGGTTAGTGTCCTGAGAACCAAAATAATAAATGTTAAACATTAATAACACAAAACTTCACATTAGATTTGGACATGTTTACATGATCTGTGGAAAAAACATTTACCCTACCTTTTAAAGAGACAGGGTTTTTGTCAAAAATACTACAATTAGACAATTCTCTCAAGAAAACGATTAAACGATTACTAAAATAGGTAATCGATGAATCAATTAGTCGTCGATGAATCGTTTCAGCTCTAGTTATGTCTGATGCTACCATCATGATGATTTATCATCCTTATTATTCCCCTATGCCCTGCAACATGTGGTACAAATTGTTGTCATGTGACCTAACCTAAACCATAGGGACAAACGCATGAAGATCCACAGAACTACTGAAAATGTATTGATTTCTAAAAAGAAATTACTTTGTTGTAACTCTTGATCAGTTGTCTCACAACTAAGCCTTGTGGGAGGAGTGTAGTAATGTGATACTTGCTTCATGAAGATGTACTGATAGTGACACAGCAAAGGGCCTGTTTCACGGCTCATAACTTCACATTTTAAAATTGTGGCTTATGGAAATCATCGATTGCTAGGTGCTGCAATGGTTTTAGATGACTATGATCTTGAGTACCTTTTTAAAACTGCTCAACACTTTGCTTAAAAAAATATTTATTATTACATCAAGATGTGGTCCATTGGTTTTTCAGGTCAGAATAATGGATGGCTATGTAAGTCACCTACTCGCTCGCCTGTCAGAGTAATCAAAAGTAATTGCTGGTTTTAGTGGGACGTTTGTCTCTTCATTCAGCCTCTTTCTTAGCTGCCCCATAGACTCTGCATCTCTGCTTTGTAACTCCTTACACTGTCATGGGTTTAGTAGTATGTTTACTTAACTGCATCTTACAAACTATGGATCACATTTAACTCGAGTGTCGTCATCCACACCCGCTGGGCCCCACGGTGTGATTATGGAGCTAATGGGGCGGGCCTTGTCATCAGATGCCGGCCGTCTGTTAACACGCAGTTCATTCAAAGGCTGATTGAACATGTCTGTCTTCATCAGGACAAAACAACAATGGAATCAGGCCATATTGAGCTGAATTGAAGTTAATGCCAGGAGGAAAATATCATAATAAAACTCATCATAACTGCAATCTGCTGATTATGTCCCACTCGTGATCAAAATCGAAACAAACACGCACTCTAGTTTGTTTTCTGGCCCGGAGCCACATCAATCCTCCGATGTCATTATTTTTTAAAAGCTCTCTCACACTGCAGTTCCTTTCCTGATGAGTATAAATATGTCTCGCAGGCATTTGTGGTAAACATGCTCAGAATGAGGTCATTGGGGTCATAAGCTGGGCCTCGCAATGTAGTTTGATATTCAAATATTCTTGGAAATGTGTAGCACTCTTAGTTGTGTTCTCCACAATATCAATCTGGTATCGTGCCCATAAAATCCATTTGAGGAAAGGAGGGGCATTCAGCAGAATATGCACCAATATGTTTTATTTAGGTTCAGCTCGACATTTGTTGCGTTTGTACTCGGGCCGCACAATTTGGACAAAAAGTAATATCTCGATAATTTTTCCAGTGAATTAATACCAATAAGTGACCCGTTTTATTTTCGGGTTGGAAGACTGGTCTGAGTTTACCTTCTGACTTGCAGCATACAGTTAAGGCACACTTTTTATGTAATGAACTAAGGGGCGGGCTAATTTCTTGGAGGGATGGAGGCCGGAAAAGTGACACACATATATCGTAATTAACGATATTGTCTGATCCTCTATCGTGCGGCACAAAAATCTCGAAATAACGATAAATTCGATATATCGTGCAGCCCTGGTTTGTACCACACGGATATCCCGCCCAAACCATAATACTGCCACGCGATTGGCCCAAACCACTGCTGGTTCAGTGTGAAGGCGAGAGCGGTGCAAGATGGATTCTCCCATGTTTTGTGATTTCATAAATACTGTGAGAATCCAGCTTGCAGGCAAGGTTAATTATTTCTAGGGTGGAATATGAAATAAATAAATTTATGTTTGCATTTTCATTGAATAACCTTTTAGTGAACTATTAGTGACCCATTAATAATCTTTTTGAACCATAAAATATTAATTTATAGTGATGTGACATCCAGACCCATAAAAGGAATCCCAGTCCCCATATAGCCATATAAAACAACACAAAACATGAACTTTCCTAAACCTAGATCTTCAATACTCTTTAGGGGTGGTTTTATATGATTGGTTTTATCATTATGATACTGTAATATTGCACACAGTTAGTGAATATATATATATATATATATATATATATATATATATATACATATATACATATATGCATGCATGCATGCATGCATGCATGCATGCATACAGGTGGATACAGACATTTCCTAAATCCCTTCTTTTGTATTGGCTCGGCACCTACAACACTGTCCACTTCAAAGCCAGATGGTCAGACATGGCCATAAGGATTTTCTTTGATACTTTAAATCTCTCCTGTGATCGATTATTAAAGTGTATTACTATTAAATCTGATTCTCTAAGGTACAGTTTCTGTCTGTCAGTTGTATTAATTCCCTGTTTTTCCCATGAATTCACATTATTCCTTAACATAACTTTGAAAATTCCTGGAATATTTATATCTCAGTTTATAGCTAAATTAATCATACTGGGTTCTTGGATTCATAACCATTATATTCATGTAGGAAGCTTTTTTGTTTTTCAATAAAAGGACCATTGATTGAGCTTATTCCATTATGGAATACATGTATTGGTTTTAGAGATGGCAATATCCTTTTATATTGTGATTATGTTAGCAATATTTCTTGCAAACCAGAGCAAAGATATTATCCTTGCACATTATTTCACTTTCAAAATTGTGCAGCTCAAGTCACCATTTTAGGTCTGACAAAGATGTTTTGATGTTTGGATTCAGCGCTTCAGAGACACTGCGCCACCTTTGATAAAATATTCATCTATTTTTAGGGACAGAACATAAAGTACAGAGAGTGACACAAGTCTTGATGCTAAATTTGAGTTGCTAGAGCATTGCATTATTAAGTGTGCCATTACAAACATGTTGGCACTTCTAGAAACGTGCAACACTTTTGGATTGTACACAGCTGTTTAACTTGTGTCAACTCATCATGTTTGGGCCTGTGAACTTTGGCTTCATTTTTTTCCCTATAAACCGCAGCGACACTGAGCAGCTCGTTGACAAAACAGCCCAAGGCAAGGAACAGGTTTAATTCACCCAAAAACAGGCACCACTACATTTGTTGATTGTTACCAGCCTTTGCAAAATAACAAGCATTTTACAAATATTTGGGCTGGAAAGGTAGAGGAATTGACTTTAGTTCAACCCTCATTTAGCTTACTTTCGTTTTGGCAGAGTCTTTCATTATTCATTTGACCATACCATTTCAAAATATCGCTCAGGCCAGAAACAAGACGCCAGGCTTTCTAAATAGCTTTCGGTTTTATTAGCCTAATTGTCAGGTTAGCTATTCCCATCCTTGGAAAAGGTGTCGTTGGCATGCTCGCACGCTGTCCTTGAGTTCGCAGCCACATGGTTCAGATAAATCACCTGTTTTTGTGGTGGTGCCGCAGGAAGAGCGCTGAGTGACTCGTCAGCTGCTGCAGGGCGTCTTCAGTCTGCAAACTGCCACATCACATGCTCTGCACAAGACTCTGCTTTTGAAATGCACTTATTACCGCTGAATAAACCAGAGAAGCTTTAATGGCCATTTGATTTCTTTGTTGACTTAATGTTAGGTGTTGGACATCTTTTTAACTCCGCTGCATAGAGCTGATGGGGCTTTCAGGCACTCGCACAAAAGTGTGTAAATGGACTTGAGTTTTTAATGGTTTGTGCTAACCTCGCTGACTCTACTCGCCTTTTTCTTGTCTCTTTGCTTATCTGTATCTAAATTCAATTAGGGAAATGTATCACTGTATTATTCATAGTGAAGCACACAATTTTGAGACCAAGTAATAAGAAAGAACATATTATTGCAGTTAATTTTCATCTGTGCTGCTGAGAAGACAATTTGCCGCTGGAGGGCCTGAAGAAAACACTGAAATTAAGGCAATTTCAAACCCTCTGCTGTAATCGTTGGATCTTGACGAATCCTCTTTCCTCGGCTTGCATTGGTTTAAATCAAACGGCAAGATTTCATCAAAGGGCCCTCAGCAAAATGGCGGCAGAGTGCCACAGGCAAAACTGTATAAATGGTGTCACACAGCAGCGCCGAGGCCCCGATAGACGAAGCCCCTGACGCCTTCCTAACCCTCCCGTGAGTCGGCCCATTGTGCAACAGAGGAACGGTGAATAGTGTTCTCCGGCGGGGGAACAATATGCGATTGTTCCCTGCTGGGCCCGAGGAGCTGTAGGTTACCGTCTGTACCATCGCACGCGCCCGAGGAGGAGATCCACTGAAAATGTGCCAGTGCTAAACCAGTGATTCACACGGTTTAGAGCTCCGCAGTGCTGTTTTTGTGAAGCTGCTGGGGTCGGCGGGAGGGGAGCGCTCTCCTTGGATTTGGATTTTTTACAAAGCCTTTCTGTTTACTGGTATTCCGTAATATGTATTGATGCGGGCAAATAGTTGAAATTGTCGTGTTGGATTTTGTTTTCAAAGCCAAGTAGCTGCAGTGTAATCTCATAGCATGTCATTTAGGTCCTTAAAGGAGTTTGGTGTTTCTGCTGAACGACTGAGTTCGATTTGTAAAAGATGGATGACTCGCGTCCAAAGGTCTGTGCACAATAGTTAACATTAAAGGCCCTCAGTGTTCATGTAACAACGTAACTAACAACTCTGTGCTCTCTAACATTATTGCACTGGCTTTTTCCACTTGGAGTGTCATACCGTAGCCTGCTGTAATGTCGTTCTGCAGTGCCTATTTGGGATCTTTATTAGGTTATATGGTTTCTCTTAAGGTTTGTTCCCTGCTCACAGTAAACATATGTAATCTCGATTTTATGAGAAAGGGAGCCAGGGGTGTTGTAGTCGGATGTGTACTAGTGGATATTGATTCACTGTCCCTAAAGGCGCGCCTGCAAGGAAACTGCACCATTTAGTTTATCATTCACCCCCATTATCACAAAATGTTCTGCAAATCTTCAACTTTTACACGCTTTTTGTTGGTTTGTAACAACCTTTTACAGCTTCTGTGGCTGTTCATACGAAGTGATGGCTCTGCAATGAGTTAAAGTGCCCACACACTAGAGGATTTTTAATCTTTTGAGACTAAAGATCTGTGCACAGACCACACACACTTAAGGACAGATATGAGGGCACACACACGAGTCCCACCACAGACTCCTCATGTGAGAAACATGAGAGAAAGTTTGTATTGAGCCATGCGTCCTCAGATAAAAAATCTTGCTGAAAATCCTCTAGTGTGTGTCCAGCTTAAGACTGTGCAATTTTGGAAAAATTCAGAAGAGATTTTTCTGACCAGGACCACAATGGATCTCAATGTATTTGTCATTTCGAGCATGTAATAGACGTACAACATAAAACAATGATTAAAAACCCAATGATCACTAAACACCGACAACTCACAGCTGCTCGAATAGAAGTGGGATGAATTTTGACACTTATTAGATTTTGCCTGGACTGGGTTGGTTAAATTGAAGACGTTTCACTTCAGAAGCTTCCTCTTGCTCTTGACACTAAACACACAAACTGCTACTCAGATCACGGGACTGGCAGGCTTTTGCAAATGCCTGCCAAAGTTGATGTTCATTTTCTCAATTATTGGTAAAGCATGTTTTTAATATAAACATAATTGTTTTTAAAGTAATTGCACAGTCCTAACTTGAGATGACTGAAATAACTAGAACAAGATTCGCATGCATTTACATGTTTGGAGGTCTACTCCGTTCCTTTGTTGCGCTTTGAGCCTCTTCGCTCACCGGCAGCCGAGTCGCAATTGTAATAAAATTGGAGGCTAGGGGTTGTCATTTTCGACTTGAAAAAGGACTATCTTTAGCGCAGACCTAGATATAGAGATCATCAAAAAGAGCTTTGGATTATTCTGGGAAAGAGTACAAATGTGTTATAAATGGTTGGCTGTTCAAGCTGTAACCGCGCCGTCGTATTGATTTCAGCGAAAGACTCGTCAAACACTGTCACATTATCAAGTTGGTTTATCGACTCCGCTAATGACATTATCGCTCTTAACCTGTCCTGAACCACGTGGAGGATTCATAATGGAGGGAGCCGTCTCAGTTCTATCTTGGCAGCCGGTAGAGAACCTAATCATTTCCCCTTTGTCTCTTCTCAGCAATGGCAACGGCAACAAGATGAATGGGTCACTGGAGCACTTGGATCAGCCGGATCCCGACTCAATCAAGATGTTTGTGGGCCAGATCCCGCGCAGCTGGTCGGAAACTGAGCTGCGGGAGCTTTTCGAGCCCTTCGGACCCGTGCACCAAATCAACATCCTCCGCGACCGCACCCAGAACCCCCCACAGAGCAAAGGTACATGACATGAACATTTTATTTATTGAACCTGTATTACAAGGTCTCTCCGTGTAGTTTCTTGGCACTCGTCCGAACACGTTTAAAGCACGAGGGCTACTCATTTCTTATTCATGACATCTCATTACATTTTTATTACGCATTACTTGCCAAACATCTGAAGTGGCTATTTTTAGATTTGCGGTTTTGTTGTGAACGTAATGTCTTCTGGTTAGTTTTGCCCTTTTCCTCATGTGTTCATCACTAGGGCTGGGTACCGTTAAACGATACCAGTACGGTATCGAAAAAATTATGAAGGTTCTACCGGTATCGAAAAATAAATTCGTACCGAAAACTGGATCTGAGGCTGCAGTAAAGAAAGGGCTAAGGTGTTTCAGCTCAAATAAATGATAAAAACACTAAAAGAAACAGTATTTTATAGAATAAATGATCATTATTGTTCTGTTTTATAGTTCTACAACAAAACTAAAACTCAAGCACGAGGATAAATGACTCGATTTGAGAATATTAGTCTTGTTTAGAGCAGTTTTGACTAGATTAGGCACATTTACTACTGTCATCTATATTATTTGGTTTATTTCATGACAATTTTTACTGATTCTAAGGTAATCTCACAATAAAACTGCCAAAAGACCAATTTTCTTACCCCATTGGTAAATTAATTTAAATAAAAAAGGAACTAAGTAGAAATCTATTGAACCAAGTCAAAACAAG
>OMNZ01072968.1:0-17569 GCA_900303255.1 Lesueurigobius sanzi | reverse complement strand
TTAGTCCTGGTTTTAGTGTGTAGTCTTGGTGTAGTTTACCCCAGGAGTCTGTCCAGCTACTGATCAAATCCATAGAAGAAGAAAAATATATAGCGCCTCTTTGGTTCCTGTTTTGGAAAGAATTAAGGGTTGAGCTGAAATGTCTACACTGTTATTATTCTGTCCTTTATGCTTTACAGAGTGTTGTAGGTGTGGATGTAGATGTGGAGATGTGCTTTATACATTTTAACAAAGTACAGGACCTTCTAATTCTGATCAGTCCACTAAAAGCTTATTTTGATAACCATTGTTCAAAACACTCACTTTTTGCCCCGTCAGACCACTGACAGCCATTTGACAGGGGGGTTGGCTATCTAAATGAGATGTAAATGAGCCCTATTGTCTATCCCAGCAGCAGAGAGAGGTGAGAAGTTCTCAATCTTTAGAGCCAGATTTCTCAGGTTTGAGGATCTATGAGGGCCTACCTTCAAATGGCCACATCTTCTCCAAATATGATCAGATTGCCATGTGTTACACATCATTGGAAAGCTTGGAGACTACACTTTCAGAATCTGATAATAACTCAAAATGCCCAAAAACACAGACAGAATGGAGCATATTTCTTTGGGGCTTTTCTCCGGGTGTCAGCTGTGCCTCGGTGAAGCAGAGGAGAAGTATCATGGTCAAAACAGCGCTGGATTGGGTTCACAAAGCCATTATAAGGTCAGTAGATTATGCAAAACATACACAACGCTGGCGCTGTGACGTCATCGTTTTAGGAAAGCTGCGGAGAGGCAGTAACAACAAAGCCGCAAAAACAGCGTTTTGAAATCTTTCCACCCTGAGACGTGGTTTCAAACTTTATCGTTTACACTCCCCCAAAACGCCGGCTTTGTGTGGATGATAGGCCGGTTTGATATAATACTTTTGCGTTTAGGCCCGTCTTCGTGTGGACGGGGCTTTAATTTTTGTCATTTTCAAAGCAGACCGTCCCTCCCCTTATCTAGCACAACTGATCCCTGATTGGCTGGCTGTAACATTGGTCCTGGGCAAACAACATGACATTGAACCTGGACTCTTAATTACTGATACCA
This sequence comes from Lesueurigobius sanzi, assembly GCA_900303255.1. Lineage (NCBI taxonomy): Eukaryota > Metazoa > Chordata > Actinopteri > Gobiiformes > Gobiidae > Lesueurigobius > Lesueurigobius sanzi. Next base: position 16,496 of record OMNZ01072968.1, on the reverse strand, counting down.
GATCCTGCATACTTGACTACCTCCAGCTTCCACAGCTTCGAAATGGGAACTGCAGCTGCATATTTACTTTGATTAAACACTCAAAGTCCGCCCCACTATTGCTAGAAAGGTCAGAATGTGCAAGAAAGGTGATGTTCTGTTTCCACTGGACCACAATATGCTGAAAGTCCATTGTACATAATGCCTTTTTTTACCTTGAGCTGGCAAAAAATATGCCTACACCAGGTTAAGCGCAACCCGCAGTTTGTTATACCACAAAGAACTTTCAATTTATCCACTATGCAGCAAAGTGTCTTTTATGTCCTGACTCATACAATTATATGTTTCAGTAATAGTGTCCAAACACAAGAAAATTAAGCCTATTGCTTACGAGTTGGAAAAATACAAACTCAGTGCATACAGTAATGTGTAGATCGCAGAGGTGCCAGTAGGTTGCAGGTTACCTTCCAGTCGGATAATCTAGTTTTGCTTTACTTAGGTACATTTTATGATGACTACTTTGTACTTTGACTTCACTACAGTTTAGAGCAGGTATCTGTACTTTCTACTCCACTACATTTTTTGACTACATTCAAAGTATTTTGAATATTTATTTGTACAGTTTATTTCTTTCAGAAAAAAACAACATTTTAAAGTCTGAAACACCAGCAGGTCATTCAGTCAGATGTTTGACTGGGTTTGGTCCATAATTAGACCCGATTTGATTTCAAAGCACAATTCTTCATACAAAATAGAGCACATTTATCCAATTTATTAGCTAAAATAATACTTCTTACTTTTTACTTTGTGTAGGTTCTCAGTCGTACAGGAGTTGTCCATGGTAGGCAAAAATTCTTCAGTCTTCATCTGTACTCTGTAGTTGAATCTTAGTCCAAAGATCGTCATCAGCTTAATAAAGATTTGAGCACTCTTAAGAGACCCACAGCGTGCTCAAGTCTTTATTAAGCTGATGACGATCTTTGGACTTAGATCGAAACGTCCTACACTTCAAGTACAGAGTACAGATGAAGACTGAATAATTTTTGCCTTTGAAAAGGTTGCTTTCATGTGACATCACAACATTATTAAAAGCCTATAGTTTAAATCTGAGGTTTATGGCAGCTGAAAATCCCATGGTAACTGCCAAAATGCAGATAGTAGTATCTTAGTTTATTGCTAATTTGGGCCAATCCATCAAAAATGTCAATGTCATCTCTGTCAGCACATATGAACTAAGGTCTAATTATCTTCTCATTAAGGTGCCCAAAAGTAGTGGCAATATTCAAAAACATGTGCGTGATGTTGGCCAATAGAAAGAACTTTCTACCATAAGAATAACATGGCAGGTTTGTGAATCCAATCAAATACTCATCAAGTATAACATTTGCCAATTTTCTTTTTGGAAATTTCTTTCAAAAACTGTTTCTCTGCCATAGAGGTATTGGCACCTATAGCGTGAACCTACTCCAAATGTTCTTTTATAACAGAATGTGTCTTGTGCGCTGATATACACATAACACTTTAAAAAGTATCCTTCTAAAACAAACAGGATACATTATACCTGGCCATTTATTCCCACTTGTGTCCTATCTGCCTGCCCCGAGCCCCCGGCCTGGTTACTCATGCATGCTTCAACTGTTTTTTTTTTTTCCCGCCCACTTTAAAACACTCAGAATATGTTTGCATGTTGACTTCTGCTCTTTCTCCCCTCCCAGGAAAATGAAGCATACTCTGAATCACCGCTGTTCATGTAGTAGCCTGGTGAGACGCACAGGAGGAGGTCAGGAATAAAAGGCGTATTGATGTAAGGCGGCTCTTTCACAGCGTAGCTGAGCATCCCTTCAGGTGATCAATATTTTTTTTCCCCTTTTGATTCTTCTGAGATCGGAGTGTATCTGCAATAAATGGCACATCAAAAGCTCTTCTTCATGTCGAATGTAACACGCTGCGATGGTTTTACACGTGAGATCACCGCAGCCGTGAGGTTAATTGTGCAAAATGGAAAGCTTTAGCGCCGAGTTAAAGGTGCACGTTCATATGAAATGTGTGCATAATGTCTGCAGGTAATTTAAATGAGTGTAATTGGCACGACATGTACTTTTAATAAGAGAGAGATCCCATGATATCCAAGCCTTTATTGCCTGGGAAAAAAGCATAGCCTACTACAGTATTAAATGCATTAGAGCTGCATTTTGCAATAACGCTTTATTGTTTAATGATGTTGTATTTTATGTTATTGACCACCATAATAATGAAATAATAAAACATAATGATGTTATACCAGGGTTTCCACGGGGCAAGTCATTAAATGAATTGTGTCAAAAATAAGGCTAATAATAGAATTCAAACTGGCATTAAATCAAACTTTCTTGAAAAATAAAGACATTGGTCGACTAGTTTTACTGCAAAGGTTTGGAAAAAATCCAAACATAGGGTCTAGACTGCTGTTTGGGAAGAAATGATACACTATTTCTGTTCAAAAGTTATCAGTTGTATCAAAATTTGCATTGCATATGGAAATTAATATTAATTACGCACCAATTTGTGGCTTTTCTGGCATTGAAAATGTAGTGTTTGAACATTAAAATGGCATTAACAAGCATTCAATTTGACTTGCTGATACCGCTATAAACCCTGCATTAAAAAGTATTCAATTAGATTTGCCGCTACCTGTGTCAACCCTGTATACATTTAATGACCTCTCACAATGTTATATAATTGTTTAATAATTCCGATACCAACGTTTCATCATAGAACTATATGGGAAAGTGTGCATTTATAAACTGTGCAATATTGTGTCGTTGCCAAATTATGAGCCTTAGTGAAAGTTTGACTGGAACTGGGTGTTGATGTTTATTATTTTCCCCTCTTCAGTTTTGTATCTCTAAATAAAAGATGAAAGCTTGTGCTCCAGGCTGTATCAGATCTGTCCTTGGGCAGCGCTTCACCCCTGGGCTGCACTCTGAACATCACTCATTTACCCAGGGCCATTTTCCCTAGACATAAACACTGCACATTTATAGGATAACAGCACAATTAGAGTGTTCCTCTTCTGAGATCTGGGAATAAAACAAAAAAGATTTTGAAAATACAGAGGTGCAGAATGTCAATAAGCTTTTACAATTATTATTTATTGTTGAAAAAAATATATCTAGATTTCACATGAGTATGACTGAATTTTATTTGGAAATAAAATATTTCACTCTCTGGCTTGCACTTGTACTTTTCAAGCCTGTGTAACTCATTCACTCAATACTCAGTGATGGCAAGTTACTATTGTAGCTTCCCTGGGGTACCTCTTGGTTTTTGGATGACCTGCTCTTCAATATAAACCTATGTCTCCCCAGACTCTTTTGAATCCTAGACCAACCAACCAGGTTGTATCAAGTGGAGAATTCCTTGAAGAAGTTGTTTACTCCCTGGTTCTCCTCAGCTCATCAAGATAGTTGTGGGTCCACCTTTGAACCAGGCAAGTAAATTGTTTAGGTCGGAGGTATAGGCAACGTCAGGCCCAGAGGCCGAATCCGGCCCTCCACTATGGTACCTCTGGCCCCTAATATGATTTGGGAAATATTACTGCACAAATCAACAAGCAAATACCTGTTGAAGTACTCACAACACACCCCACACTGGATAAATGATCTAAAAATCAGTAAAATTTAGTATTTTAGCTTGATTTGAGCAGGTAAGTAAATTTATCTGCCAATGAAATAAGTATTTTTGCACTTGGAACAGGGAAAATACATCTTATTGATGATTAATCTAATTTAATTACTGATATCAGATGATTAATCTAATTTTACTTGGCAAGTCAGAATTACTCAAATTACGGCCAAATATACCTAATTCTAGTCATTTTAACTTGTCAAGATAGCTATTTTTTGCAGTGCCTTGGGTCATTTATGATGTATAACTTTGTAGAAAGTGAGGCTTTATTTTGGTCTACAATTGGAAGGTTTGGCCCTTGGTGTTTTGACAATGAAGAAAATCGGCCCTCCATTGAGCAAACTTAGGTAGTCACAGGTTTAGGTAGTCACATCCATGCAAGTAACCTGGTTCTGCAGTTTGTCAGAGGGCTTCTCCCCGGAGAGTGAGTCTTTAAGTGCTCTTCCTCACACAGCAGTATCAGCAGTGGGAGAGAGACAGAGTGAGAGAGAGTGAGGCGCTAGTTTGGCCGACTGCACCAAACTCAGGTGCACTCTGCCTAAACTTCTCTAACCACTGCCACCAAAGTCCTTTACCTGCTAGTCCCATGGAGTTTTTCACAGAGACTGTTGCAGCTTGTCAGTTTAAAGACGTATAACATGAGGGATAGGCTAAATAATACTGAATGGGTTATTTAGACTTAGTCTTATTTAATGTCGCTCCCTGTCCAGCTTTGGGCCATGGCCTTGCTGTTTCTGTCTGCTTCTTGCTGTAATGCCTTGTGTAAACTGCCCATGTGGTCAATGTGACTGGTATACTTTAACAGCTGGACAGTTTTTGAGCAACCAAACTAGGCCTATGTGTGACTTAAAAAGTTAGTCTAGAGCAGCGGCAAACTAATGTGGTATTCAATCCGGCCCATGTAACATGACCAAGCCCAAAATACACTGGCTAAAAGGGGTGAACAACACCAATGTTTTCACAATTTGCTGCAATTGTGTTGCTTTTGCTTTGTGTAATTAAAGGTAAAGGTAAAGGTAAAGCGCTTTTATTTTGTCATTATACGATGTACAATGAAATAACAGATCAGATGGAGAAGTGTCTGAATACTAAAAGTCTGTTTTGAATATTGTACTTGTCTGAAATGCCCCAAATAGCAACCGGTCCGGCTCCCTGGCATGTTAAAAAAAATTGCATCACAAGGTTTGCCCATACTTGGTCTACAGTCTGGTCAAATCAGAACTAAACTGTGTCATAAAGAGATTGAGAATAGAACTAAATGATGCCTAAACTTGGTATAAACCAGGGGTCTCCAACCTTTTTTATGTCGCGAGCAGCGAGCTACTTATACTTCAAATAAACACAAACCACCGGCATGCAACGCTCTATACCTGTTTTTTTTTCTAGTAGTAGAATGACATTTTTGTTGTCTTCTTTAAGCATGTTTACTCAGACAGAAAATAGAAAATAGTGTGCATATATGTAAAGCATTTATATCAATTTCATGAACATGCAGGCTAGTTTTCGAGCATTTTTTGTGACAGTGGCACAAAAAGTGATCCCACAAGCTGAAACATGCTCATAAATCTATCTGGGATGTTAGAAATGTGTGAGGAAAGTGAAAAATTAGCCTCTTTCATTGTTTGTATTATTAACAAAAAACAAGTAGTGACTTTAAGTGGAATTGACCTGTAACCAAGATGTTTTTTCAACACTATTTAACCACATGACTACAGTCTCCTCTTTATTCTTTACAATATTTACCTAAATTGGAGAGTGTGTTCAGCATTTCCAATAGAAAAAGAGTAGAAATGTTGAAATCCTTTGGCAAGCTACTTGTTGGAGATCCCTGGTATAAACCATACTGAAATACATTGATCATAATTATCTCCTTGACCAGGACAGTCTAAAAATGCAGTTGACACATACCACAGTTTGAGAACCACTGCCTTATAGTATATATCACTCTCTTCATCTCTGTGCAAAATAAAATAAATTCACCGGGGGCACTTGGGCAGAGAAGCGGCAAACCAAATTGTCCGAATAGGATTAAAAGCCAGCTCCTTAACAAACCGGTGCCAGAACGTGCACTTTGGGTCCCGCGTCTTCCCTGTCTCTTACATCAGCCTGCCTGTCAACCCCGCCGACCCCTGCCATCCATCAGACCCCGCTGCACCCGCCCCGCCGAGGAGCGTCCGAGGGAAAAAAAGAGACGGGAGAAGAAAGAAAACATGACCTTTTCCACAACACGTAATGTTCATCCTTTTCTCTTAGCCTTTCTATTAGCGTTCCCCGTTCTATTTATCAGTCCCACGGCGGGAAATGCTAACTACTGCGATTATGAATGAAGCTGCAATTTCTGCACCGCAAATCCGCTCTCTGATATTTTCCCCCCTCAAATAATTTAGCGTAATGACCGTTGAAAATGATGATAAATCACCCCAGCTTTTGGGCTTTGAGTGCCGGTTGAAATTACTGCCTGGGTCTCCTCGTTTTTTTTCTCTATGATGCTACAATATTACGGCTTTACATATTTTGGCTCATCCAAATTTTTTTATGTTCTTTTTTCTGCCTGTCTGTCCATCACCCACTCAGCCATAGCGGGAATTAGACTGAAAACGATTCAGCCGAGGCAGTTAAGAATGAAAATGGGTTTTAGAAATATTGCACAATCCTTTTTAGTCCTCTGTCTCAGGTTGAGGTGTCCAAACTTTATCTCCACCACAGCCCTCCCTCCATCTTATCATTTTGGCCGGTTTCTTATCACGCCGAGGCCCCTCGTCCTCAGGCGGAATGGGGAGAAGGATGGAAAGAGAGAGAGGAGATGGGAGAGTGACAGCAGCTTAGGGGGAAGTGGTTAGGGGCTTTTTCGTCTTGCGCTGTGTCATTTAACCGAGCCATTTTAATGTCACATTTCACGCTGTTACCTCAGATAAACTCGGCCACCCTCCCCTCCCGGTCTGCGTGACGCACTTCAAAGTCACGGCCCACATGCGAATCGTTCCTGCGTTTGACCCGTCCCGGGGCAAACTGGCAGAGGCAGTGGGGGGGCTGCAGTGTAGTATCTTTGGAGCCATAGCCACATTATGACCTGTCAGGACTTGTGTAGCAGGATATAGCCTCGGGAGCTCTTGTCTTTAGTGGCTGGTGAGGTGAAAGGGCACCCTATAAAAGGAGGATCCCTGACGTGGCTCGACCTCTTGCCCCTGACGTCACACATGGCCACACAGAACAATTTCAGGTTTCTCGTAACACACAGTATATACTTTCACCTGAAAACAAATAAATGACCTAATCTTATCAATAAGGAGTGTAAGCAAACAAAGAATGCTACTTGGATGTACTGGTTCTATCAAAAAGTGTATCCTTGGTGCTCTTCAGTGCAGGGATCAACATTGAACTTTGAAAAGAGATACAAAACTCAGCACTCAAAGAAAAGTACTTGTTTAAAGGCCTTTATTTCAGCATGGCCAGTTAATTAAAGGAGTGTAATTATTGCTCTGATTCAGAGTTTCGTCATATAGCTTTACGGAAAATTGTAACTTCAATTCAGACCTTTTCAAAAAAATATTGTTCCTATTGGGCCGACAACATCTCCACTTAAGTAGCACAGACTCCAAACTTTCTAGTCCTGCACTTAATAATATTTTGAAGGATTGGTCAGAGGGATTTTTCAATTCCTAGCCTGATTTATTGAGTTTTGAAACAAGGCGAAATTTTTTTATTTTTTATTTTTTACAGATTTATTCACTAATAACAAGTTTATTGACCATCTTCTTCCACTTATCCGTTGCTGGGTTGAGGGGGCAGCAGTCTAAGCTGCCTGGATCACATTGCACCAGTCCCTTCTTCTGCAGGTGCTGGGTCCACGAGAGGACGGCCCCACAACGTTCCTTCACCTCTGGGTGACGTAACCGCCCTTGATGGTCTCATCATAAGGGGCTTCTGAATCGCTCTTGGTCTCTTGGTCTGACCCGTCACCTAGGACATGGGAGACCCTACCAGGAGCATAATGCCCCAGACAACAGATTCAACAACTAAACAAAATATCCAAAACCCCCTCTTAACAAAATAATGTTTCGCCTTGAACATTTATGGCCTGTGGCCTTCTGCTCTCCGGCGTGATAGATCTTTGTTCCCCACCTTTTGTCTTATGTTTCTTGTTCCTGCCCCCTGTTGTTCCTCTATCTAACACTGTTGTTCCCTTGATCCTTGGGTTGTATTATTGGGTTTATTTCTTTGATGTAAGGATGCCATTTATCACGGCAGGAGGCTAGGAGTTGTAAAACCACAGAACAATGTATTTAGATATCTTGGGTCCCATTTGGTCCTTTTGTGTCACCACAGAAACTTGTTAATTTCTACTGTTTGTATTAAATTCACCAAAAGACAAGTTTGTTTAGCTTTATGAGAAAACTTCAGCCACATATGCATAAAATGCCTTATTTTATTATCTAAAAATATATGACAGAATATCAGTATGTCATCAATAAGTCAGTAATATACAGGAAAAAATTCAAATTGAAAATTGCAGCCACAGTGTTACTAGCCAGCTCTAATACTTTAAGCACTCACGTTGTATACTCCTCCACTTGGTTACACTTATAATATGTAGGTAGAGAGTTATCCTTTTGTAATCTTTAATATTGATCAGAAATATCAGAGGATTCAAACAAAACCCTTGCAGACATGGAAATATGTTTATTTGGGACCATCATAGGTAGAACACAAGCCAAATCTGGTTTAAGAATATATATTTAGATGGTTTGCTTGTGGATATTTTTAATCATTTCATCTCCACCTCCACTTTGGAAGCCTGGTTTAGAGTGAAGTCTGCATGTGTTCGCGTAGGTGCTCACCGAGTTTAGATTCTAAGCCCTGGCTAGAGTGCAACCCAACTGCTCAGGTTTAGATATTCCCATTGTGTCCTCAGGCTGGGTCAGAGCCACACGGCACACATACATGTATTTCCACTTCACGCTCACAGCCACTGAGAGCCTGGATGTTCTTTTCTCTCTCGGGACATGACCTTTAACACCAGTAAATCAAGTAGCTTCAGTGTGTTTAGGAGTGTGGAAGGCTCGTCTCTGATGTCCGCTCTTAATGAACTAAATGCTGAGTGAAGGAGACGAAAGGCCTCTCTCAAGGGGTTTCGGTATCAGAGGAAATATCAGGTGCGACACTAAAGCATGTTTATTGGTTTGCTTTAGCAGGATATACAGTGCACAACATAAAGGAGTACACCCCCTTCATAAAGTAACATCTCAACTGCCAAAGATGAAGATTATTGGGATTCTGGAGTGATGTGTCCAAGATAAATGGTTTTGGAATCAATGGCTTTAAAACTAAACTGTATGGCATTGCAAAAGTGGGGACAATGAAGAAAAATGCATGGTGCCCACAGTGAAACATGGTGGTGGCAGTGCATAAGGACACTGCCACCACCAGGAGGAACTACTGGTATCTGGTAGCATTATAATTAATCATACTTTCATGATATACAGTAAGTAAACAAATGTAAAATTAAACTAGGCGTTGTAAACATTTTGCAAATTGTTCTCGTGTTCATTGAGATATTGTTTAAAATGTTAGTTTTTAAAGGGGGTGTACTCATTTATGCAGTGCACTGTATACAGTTGTGAATTTCATAGAATATGAATGATAATAGAAAACCCTTTATTTCTCTCATGGTTAGTGGTTGCGTGAAGCCATTTATTGTAAAAAAAAATGTGTTTGTTTACGCTTTTCAACTAGAAACTAGCCAAATGTCCCTGATCACAGGTTTACATATTGTGCATCCTGAGAGTCCATTTTTTTCAGAGTCCAGTATTTCAGCTGAAGTGAGTTTTTCTTTACTCCTGAACAATTTTCCTGGTGGTTGTTGAAGGTCATGTAAACGTTAGATCAGGGACATTTGAGTAGTTTCTGTTTCATTATGATTTCAAAAGAGTAAACTCGGTTCTTTGGCAATAAATGGCTTCGCACAACCACTAACCATGCGTGGGAAAAAAGGATTTTGTGTTATCATTCATATTAAATTAGACAAAAGGGTTTGTAAACTGTGGAGCGTGTGTATCTTCATTAAAAATGTGCATCAGAAAGTGCACTGGCTCAAGTCTGGTCGGGCCTGAATCAGTCCTGGCAGAACGTGAAGTGTCTGAGTTTAGGCTGGATTTTTGGGGGCCTGATTTAAACTCTATTCACAGAATACTCAGGCATCCTTCTACGCTTCGAAGACACACATGCTGGAAATGTAAACTATAAATCAAACTGGATGCTTGATTGTGAAGTGATTGACAGTGATGATTCTTGTCCAGAATTCAACGCAGCTAAAAAATAGTAGCTGGATCTGGTCTAGTTACATGCAACTCCATGGGATTAAAGTGCATTTGACACATTAGACTACATTTTCATCAGGACGTACAGTAGTAAACACTATTATATGTATGATTTCACATGTGGTTCTATTTAGTTCTCTTTTGTTTAATATTATTTTTTGTTTTTCATTGATCCTTGAGCACAGGAAGTGGCATACAAATATGTAGAATGTCCAAAACTTTTGCCATACCTTGTCCATAGGCGTTTATTGGACCGTGCGAATGTCTATCATATGCATCTGCACGTAGCCCAGAGCCAATCATATCAATTGTACCCGATGACATACCAGCCTCAGCTAATCCAGTCTGTCCAATAGTACGCGTCATGGTATTACCGTCCCTCCCCGTTCTGTGATTGGTCCCCAAATCCCTGTGAAGATTTCGGCCTTGGTTTCCAGGCTGTTGAGCAGTTTGAAAAGATTCGAGCGCAAGCAGCATGGGTATTCCCAGGCTAGGTCACTGCCTTTCTAGAACATGAGAAAATCAACTTTGTTTTCAATTTTTTTTTATATAAAATGACCCTTTCATAATTAAAAAAAACACTCCCTCTGGCATTATCTCGTAATTTAGTAAAATAAGAGAAACTTGTGTAGGACAGTTTTGGGGTTTGAACAATTACACAATCCAGGAAGTACAAAATTAAGCTCTGCAGAACCGTAGAAGAAGTCAACATGAAACAACCAACGCAAAGAGGATTAACTCAAAACTGCGTGAATGAAGGTAAAGGGAACAACATTAGAAATGGTTAAATGCTCGAAAGTTGATTTTGCACGCGCTAACATTTTTAATTGTTATGTGTGGTCCACACTCATCCCTAACATTTCTAACACATTTCTAACCTCCAACTTCTTCACTGGAATGTGTTTAAAAGCATTTTTCACAACTTTCAGGGAGAAATACTGTCACAGTAACAAATAACCAGCAGAACTCCACTGCTGCCACTCCACAATTGATTCATACCAGATTATTATTTTTTATATCACACATTTTTATATCAGTTTTACAATATAACGAAGGACAAAACAAATGTTTGTCTATGTAGGTTCTCAGTCATACAGGAGTTGTCCATGGTACACAAAGATTCTTTTGTCTTCATCTGTACTCTGTAGTTGAAGTGTAGGACGTTTCGATCTTACTCCAAAGATCTTCCTCAGCAAATAAAGATTTAACAATTGGGCGGAGCAGGGCCATAGTGATGTGTCAACAGCCTTAGTAATTAGCCCAGGGTGAGACTATAGAGAGGCAATGAGCCCTAATTAAGTATGAATAGGCTAAGATGTTTTCCAACCTTTAGAACCAAGAGAGGAAAGACTTAGAGGTTAACTCTTCCTTCTAGTTTCCTCTTAAGAGACACACAAGCAATTATGTTAAGTCTTTATTCACTGAGGAAGATCTTTGGAGTAAGATCGAAATGTCCTACACTTCAACTACAGAGTACAGATGAAGACTGAAGAATTTTTGTCTACCAAAAAAAAAAAAAAGAATCATAGGTATAGGGTCTTTAATTTTATAAGCACTCAAAATATTGGTCCGCCCACCCAGCCATTGTCCCGGGCCGTGATCATGAATCAGCACTCTGTCTGAATTATTACGCTGCATTATGGATCCCCTGCTCAGCCCCCACACACACGCTCCAGTCACAGCTCTGACGCGCACGACACTTTAACCACTACGCAACAATCGCTTCGAGTGAATGTCCCACACGTACTTTCGAAACTGTGAAATTATGCAAGTGCCGAGTGCTCCATCCACATTATCCCAGGTAGACGCTGCACTCGCAATACAAAACATGTCAATTCAGTCAAAATCAGGGACGGAGAGGGAGCTGTCACCATTCACGGTGGTAGATATTGTATCACTTTAAAAGGATTGTGCATGGTTGGTTTTAAAGGATTGTCTTTTTACGACCTGGAGCAGTACTTCACTTAATTCGCGCAGTTTTGAATGAATCCTGTTTGCGTTGGTCTGTTCATGTTGGCTTCGTTGATACTTCCTGGTACAGTTACGTAATTGTTCAAGCCCCCAAGCCGCCCTCCACATTTTTAAAGCCAATAATCCAATACTGGATCAGTTCTGAGTGTCTCATATGGACACAGAAACTCCATCGCGCTACAAGCCACATGTTTGTATTAAAGCTAATTGTTTATTTTTACAATGTGATTCCCACTGTTGCCTGTAGGGGGCGATCCAGGCCAAATCCTCATCAGCCCTGGCACTTAAAAATATATCTTGGTAAGTTGAAATGTAAGTAAATTGAGATTTATTTGTTTATTGTGTGCAATGAGATGGCTTTCTTCTGAATTTCAGTGCAAAAATTCACTTTATTTTTTTATTTGACCAACTCTAGACTCCTTTTTGCAATGTATTATTTATTTTCTAATAATTATTTAAAACTCTTGTCTCTCAAATGGACTGATGAGGATTGTTTGTAAATTTGTAATTTGTAGCGGAAAATGTAACTTCAATGACCCTTCTGTGTAGGTTCTCAGTCGTACAGGAGTTGTCCATCATATTCAGTCTTCATCTGTAGGCCAAGATGTTTTTCCAAACTTTATGAGGTGAGACTTGGACATTAACTCCTCCTACTGGTTTCTTCTTAAAGACCCACAAGCGTGTCAATTCTGCTCATTTGCTGACAAAGTTCTTTGAATAACACTTCAACTACAGAGTACAGATGAAGACTGAAGAATATTTTCCTATACGATTCACGGACCCTTTTCACAAAATGTATTTTCTCACATTGTCACATCTCCACTTTAGCTCCTTCAGACTCCAAATTTCCCAGGCTTGAACTTGAAGGTTTGTTCAGGGGATTTTCCAATACTTTATTCCTAGCCTGATTTATTTGCTTTGAACCCAAAAAACACTTATAACTAGCTTATTTAAAAACTAAACAAAATATCCCAAACCCCCTCAGCATAAACCTTTGTAACTAATACATCAACAAAATAAAACTATACATTAAAACTTGGCTCTATCCACTATTTAGATTTTGTCTGCCAATTTTGGCCATTTTTTATGCATAAAATGCCTTTACATTTATTTTCTCAAATTTATGTCAGGAATATACATGAAAGGTTTCATGACTGAATGGACAAGATCGCAGATACAATCGCAGAAATGAGTTTCCTCTGCAGGGTGGCTGGGCACACCCTTTGACATCGGGTGTGGAGCGCAGTCACCCGGGAGCAGCTCGGAACAGAGCTGCTACTCTTTCATGTCGAAAGGAGCCAGCTGAGGTGGCTCTGGCATCTGTTTCAGATGCCTCCTGGTCGCCTTCCTCGAGAGGTGTTCCAGGCACGTCGCACTGAGAGGAGGCCCCCGGGAAGGTCTAGGACACGCTGGAAAGACAATGTCTTTAGGCTGGCCTGGGAACGCCTTGGGAAGAACTGGAGGAGGTGTGTGTGGATCAGGAAGTCTGGGCATCTCTGCTCAGACTGTTGCCTCCATGACCTGGCCCCGGATAAAGCGGAAGAAAATAGATGGATGGTTGGATGGTTTCATATTGATATCACTTTTTTACCCCCAATTCACCTGCAGTGTCTCGCTTTAAAGGAAGAAATGATTGTTTACTTATAGTTAGCCTTGGATGTGGTATGCTCAATCGGACAGAAAAAAATATGCCTTAGCTTCATCAAATATCAAATACAGCAAATTTCCTACAGATCTTTAAGATATTATGTAATTTTAGGAGCTTTCATGTGTATATTTCACAACTTTTCAGCTACATATCCTTCAAACCTAAACGTATATCTGAAGCTGTGTGTGTTTGTAAGAAGACTGTCAGAACCTGATGATGCACTTAGCACCCTACAATTAAAAAGGCAAAATACTCCACTGCAAAATCAATAGGGTAGTTAGGGACTCCATTTTGCATATAGGCGAGGGTGTGTGTGTGTGCCTGTGTGCACGGGCGAGTGCTGATCCTCTAAAAGCATCCGGGCCTTAATTAAACCACACACTGCATTGTTGAGCTAATGCTAACAATGCAAGTGATCCCTGCTCGTTAGGCAAAAAAATCTCCACAAATCTCCCCCCTGTCTGCTGCGGAGGTAGTTACAGAGGAGCTAAAGGATCCACGCCATTAAACACGTTCACACAAACAACAGTCCTGACGCGTCGAATGCAAAGACGGCTTACGCATCATTACGCACACTAACTGAGCAGAAATGTTCCGATAAGGATAGGTCAGTGAGAAAGAAAGTGTTTAGGAAGCCTCCGAGAGATAATAATAAAAAAGAAGTGGAATTATTAGAGTGAGTGATATAATGTTCAGCTGCATTTAGGCTGGGCATGTGGCGACTGATGCAAAATGACAATCACAAAGGCTGCAATCGTAGAGGTGATTGTGAAGGCCCTGTGCCCGTTTTAAAACCAATTCTTATGTGTAGTCAAGTGAATCTATATAGAGTTCGGTAATGTGCTGTCATATCCCAAAGCATTATGGGATTTGCAGCTGGTTTTTTCCATACTCGGCAGCTAACGGAGCTGTCCCTTTGCTCTTTTCTCCACTGTTTATATGTTTCTTGCCAATGCTAGTCTATGGACAATGCTTGTTAGCAGCTGCAAACATGGCGGATTTCCATGGTAACAGTGGGTTTTCCCGAACTCTATTGTGCCCCTTGGGGGAAAAAAAAAACAGTAGTATGAGAGAAACTGGACACAAAGTGCTCAGGAAGTCAGTATTACCAAAGTAGTTTTTTGAGGGAGGTGCTCTTTGGCGTTTGGGGAACAGAAATTACGAGAAAACAAAGAGCCAAGGCACTCCTCCGATACTACAATTCTCTATTTACATTTTCTAAAAAGCCTTCATTGTACTGGGCTAATACATGTTAAAATCTTTTAAAACAGGTTTCTTCCACGCTTATCGGCTCCAACAAAGCCTTTTTCAAGAAGGACCAGCGAGTACGTCTCTTTGAAATTTAAATCACGTGAATACTTTGGGTACAACTAAGGAAAAGAGGCAACGACTGCTTTGCCAAATAATGTTTAAAGCAGAAAAAGCTTTTCAGTTGTAATTTTTTTGCTCTGTTGCCCTGTTGTTTTCAAACATTTGTTCAGTTTCATCTGCATAAAATTGTTTTAAAAAGAGACAGGGAAAAGATTCACCTCTTTTCATGAATGAGATAACAACCATTTGCGTTAAAGAGCCATTGAAAAGAGCCGATTTGGTCATGAACGTCACATCACTTTCACAAAGTCACTTCTTTATTCATGGTTGGAATAAAGTCCTCTTTCCGATAGTATTGTGAGTATTAGATTTGCCAACATTGTCATCCACCCTTGAAAAATGAATTAATCCTTCACATTAATATTCAGTCTCTGCATAGTCATATTTTAACAACTCTTGGTGTGAAATGTGTAATGTAATGTAATATTTAACAATTCATATTCACGGTATAAATGACTTTTATTTTATTTGGCAAACTTGTTATATACAGTGGACCATAAGTTTGGTGTCCCTGAGGTGAGTGAGGTGTCCCTGATGATGGTTTGGGCCTTCTGTATAGCTCTGTCAGAGAGAGGGGAGGGCAGCCAGTAATCTTCTGAGCAGTGGTAATGATCTTCTGAAGCACTTTCCTCTGAGCCCCCGTGCAGCTGAAGGACATTTCACTCTTTATCCAAAGAGCTTTGTCAGCACTGAGCACACTTGAACGCCAGTGGAGCTTATAAAGTCCACATCTCTTTCGCCTATACTTCAACTACAGAGTACAAATGAAGACTGAAGAATCTTTGCCTACGATGGACAACTCCTGGACGACAAAATGTTATGAGTTGTTATGGGTAAAACCCGGGAAAGTCCTGCTTTAGATTATTGACCATTTTCATGTTTTTCATGTTACTTCCACTTTAAGTTACCTATTATTATGTTGTACTTAAAATGTAGCTATCCTTTAGTACATAGTATGTAGTGGTAACTATCTTGGTAATGCATGGGGGGTATAGAGTAAATACGTTGTAGTTACCTTGTTACTACATAGTTTGTACCACTACACTTTGTAGTGGTACAAACTTGAAAATAACTGATATTACAGAGTAATTACAGTAATAGCACTGTAAATACCTTGGTAAAGTTTAGAATAATTACCTTGTTAGTACACAGTATGTAGTGGTCAGTAATCTAAAGTGTTACCAAAGAGAACAGAAAAATCTGAATACTGCTACAGAAAAGTAGTGTATGCTACATGTTCAGCTACTGTATAATAAACCTTGAATAGGATTGATGCAAAAACAAACTTGGGATTGCTCCTATCAAATCCATTTGGGGAAAGGACACTCAGCAGAATACTTTGAGCTTCGGCTCACACTGCCACTCTCCGGTTCCGGTCCTGATCCGGGTCCGCAATTTCCTCAAAATTCCACTCACATTGAGTCCATATGCCTACGGCTGCACTGTGCGGAGCTCCCTGAAACCCACAAGTTCATGGGGATTCACACGATAACAACAGCGTACATACGGAAGAACTAGCAAATGTAGCATTTATTGCTAAACAA
>OMNZ01072966.1:6407-22564 GCA_900303255.1 Lesueurigobius sanzi | reverse complement strand
TATTTATTCACTAATAATAACTAGATTATTACCCACCATGAAATCATGCATGAAATATATGAATTAATGCATGAATTCATGTATGAATTCATGATGATTTCATGATGAATTCATAGATACATCTAGCCTGGTCTTACCATCCCCTCGTACTCATTTCGTACAGAGGGTCTGGCCCTACACAATTGATCTCCGTTTTCAGGTGGGAGGAGTCAACTCCTTTTAAAGTTTGAAAGGATTGGATCTGATTTTATCCACTCGCTAACCTGGCCTACAACACCCGACTCCCCCGCTCGCTGAATGGTCCGATGCAATTCAACCGATGTTAACACAGCCACTGAGATCAGACCCAGACGTACATGTAGGGAAAATGATAATTGACCGGAGTTTACGGATGGCTAAGGCCAGGCTAGGGTACATCATGACTCATCAGGAAGTATCTTGATGTCATGTTCTTTCTTAGATGAAATCATGCATGAATTCAACAATGAACTCATGTGATGAATGCACATGGAAATCAGGTTAATATGTTATTTTATTTCTTTTAAAAGGTATGCACCATTTAAGTTTAGAGATTGAATAAGTAAGGATTTATTCCTAATCATTCCTAAAGTATACATTTCCTGTCCATTTGATATTTTGGTACATGTGCTGTATATAATTGTGTCCTAATAGTTAAAAAGGCAAATGGACACTAGTATAGGGGGCAATCATCATGAATGAACTAAGGACTAGCTACTGATGAGTTCATTTCTGCAGAAAGGCAACAAAATAATCAGTGAATTCATGATGAAACATTATGTTCATGGATGAACTTTGTACTCTTTGAACTCTTTTTTAATTTTGGTGAATCATATACATATATTAACAAGATTTCCATGTACATTCATTACATGAGTTCATTGTTGAATTCATGCATGGATTCTTGATGTCTGATATTGATTTGTTTTTGTCCATACCGACCTTTGAGATGACTTCTGTTATGATAATAATAATAACAAAAATAAATTGGTTGATTGATTGATTGATTCCTCTTTGAAAGAACATGAAGTCATGTTAATTCCTGATGAGTCATGATGTCGTAATCCATGAATTCATCATGAAGTCATGAATTCATACATGGATTCATGCATAATTTCATGTACACTTATTATAAAGTGTTACCAAAATTTGAACATATCCAAAATCTCCTCTGAACAAGTCTTTGTAACTAACATATCAACAAAATAAAAACATATATTTAAATTTGGTTTATCCGTTATTTAAATTTTTGCACATAAAATGCCTTATTTTTCTATGAAAACATGACGGAAAACCTACATAATAATTATATAATCATTAAATAATATAATATACAGGAAAAAGTTTCAAATTGAGCTCACTCTAACATTTTTTACCCTTTTCACCTGCAGCGACTGGCCTTAAAGATAACCATGAGAAAACAATAGTAGATCAGAATATTTATTACACAAAGAACATCAAAGGCAACACCTGCATTGTATTCACCACTTTTACCTGAAAATGCACTAATGAATGTGACCTTTAAACACGACTCGCCTCCCAAAAGCCTCCCATCATTTGTAAAGCACTATGTGGCTGAGTGGAAAACGAAACACAGAGAATGCCAGCATTGTGTGCAATGTCAATACATCGCAATAATCAACACAATATTTAAAATTACATAAAGAAACCAGCCTTTGTAACGAAAGCAAACTTATGTTCAATTGTTAACAAAAATGACCATTGAGTCGTTGGAAGATACAGTCTACAGTGTGTGTAACAATGTGAAGGCAGAGAACAATACAAGACTGTAAAAATGTAGTGGGTACAGCTAATGTTGACCGTCTTTTGTCCATGATATTTTGTTTGTTTAATACAGCTGTAATGATGCATACAGTACTAAATATCTTTCCTCTATATCGGACTTTGTTTTGGCCTCTTGTATAAAACTGTGGTATCGGAAAGGTGCAGAAGAGAATCGGTACAGTCTTGTATCAGCAAGGCTACAATAGTCTTTAGTCCACACCTGAGCTCAGAAAGACAGGCTGATGGTTGAACTTGCGGCTGAGCGGATATGTAGATATAAGCCTGGAAGATCTATCGCATTCTCTTGATGCAAAGCTGTCATGAGCTGCTTTTGGTCAGCTCGGCTCCGTTCTACTCAAACACATTCTATAGTTGTTTGTCGGGGAAAAATCCTCACAAAAGCACTTCAGTTATGCCGTATTTTGGTATATACAACGTCATGAAAAACAAAGTTCACAGTTCGTAGGTTCACTCAAGGCTTCTGGGTGGTTCAGTGGATGACCGACTCCATGTGAAAGGCGCGTGAAAATGTGAATGAAGAGTGTTTTTGGAGGCTGAAAGATGGCTGCGCGACGGCGGAGGAGGAGGATGATGGAGGTGACCTGGAGAAGGGAGAGCGGCCCGCCCACCGGGAAGGTAAGCGGCGGTTGGCCGGACGTGCTGGTCTGGAAAAGTTCTTCTGACGAACAGACGACGTGGTGGAAGACTCTCGGTTTGCCTGTCGAGAGACAAATGAATTACCATTTAGGGTTTTCACACCATTCAGTAGAATCCCGCCACACAGATACGTTACATTTGGTTTCATGTGTCCCAATTGTAGTCATCTTGATCCTATGGGAAACAACAGGCGCAGTTCAACAATACTGGTAAAGGACCAGTTTGGGAAAAGTGGCAGCATTGTGTCTTTAAACCAGGGAAACTTTATATCACTTGTAAATATAGGTGGGGGGTGGGAGCCTGTGTGTGAATTGATGTTTCTGTTTTTAATGTGTTTTTAATCTGTAAAGCACTTTGGGTTGCATCTCTGTATGAAAAGCGCTTTATAAATAAACTTTGATTGATTGATTGATAATCAAAACTCAGACTGCAAATGGAAAATGGGCATGACAAGAAAACTAAAAAGTCTTTGATGTCATATTTTGACCAAATGAAAAAAACAAACTAATTTAATCTTATTAGCCCTTGTTATAATCTAATTGTAGTATTGCTATTGATAATACTGCAGTAAACGTAACCACATGCCACTTGTGTATCAAAACCTATTGTATATTATATTGTTAGTCAATGTATCGCTGATTTTGCTGAACAATTAGGCCTGGTCCAACATTACTTCAGGAATAGTAAATGGCCATTCAACTTTACTTTTTATGACCCCATCCCCATAGCTAATTTCTGGAGTCTGCCAAAGGGAATTAGTGAATTGGTTTCTTGAAAGCGCAGCACACAGTTCATGGAAGAACCGTGAAAGGGCAACAGTTACCATAATATGCCAAAGCTACTCATTACTTTAATTGGGAGCCTTACAGCAATGGAATGCCCCGGATGCCCAGATTATAATGGAGGTTTTGGCCTGCTTCTGTCTGCACACACACGTACCAGAAATAAACAACATTCCCACCAGAAGTGTCCTCAGTCAAGGGCACTTTGTTAGTCAGTGTTATAGAACAAAGAACGCAAGGTCCTCTAGTCAAAGTGCTGTTTCCAGACCCATTACTCTGTTTTCATATCTCCCCTTTCCAACAATATGCCCTAAATGATAACCTTGTAAAGAAGAAAATATTAGGCACCCGGTTACTCATTCAGGGTAGGATTGGGCTGGTGAACATGCAATATTTTACTCTACCCACCTGCCCACTTAGTTGGATCTCCTTCAGCTTGAGGATTTTGTGAGTGCTTGGTGAGTGTGGCAGTGTTTCTCTGATAAACAGAGGAGTAGAGTCCATGTCCAGCATGTCCAGCTCTCTGTCGCTCTTCTCCCTCACACTCAGGTTGGGACTTGAAGCTGTCTCTCTCGGTTGGTTCATGTTTTTGGTTGCAGTCTCATAATTCTTCAGTATCCTCTCCACTGCCCCGTAGTTGGAGCGGGAGCCCTCAGGTCGAGGGTAGGCTGCCAGTGTAAGCTGTTTCCATGGATGCTCATTCATCATCCGGAGTCCAGGTCTGCAGGAGTCCAACGGGGCAGATGCATGTTTTGGCTGCACTTGTTGCCCTCCTGTTGGTTTCTGTTTGTTCTCAGCAGAGGGCGGCTGGGACACTCCTGCTCTGGACTGAGGTTTTTCCTCACAGTCACTCTCAGAGCTGGACGAATCAACGGTCAGACTCGTGTTTTCAGACATGAAGCGCTCAGAGCAGAAAACCTCTGTGGTCGCTTTGATTGGTGTTTTTCTGGAAGGACTGAGCCTGACCTCAGAGTGGCTCTCAGGCCTTTGAGTGACTTTAGTGGCATGCTCTCGTTCTGGTGGATCGTGGATTTCTCGCTCTATCTTGATAGGTTCACCTCTTGAAACACACCTGGTTTGTGCTAGAGCCTCTGGGCTTTGTTTTGTGATATCTGAGATGGAGAGAGACTGTGTGATTTTGGGTTCAACGTCAAAACAGCGAGATGGGACTTCAGAGTGCTGCGTGAATTGGGTTTCCCTGGGAAGCAGCTCCTCACCTGAGGCAGCACTTGTTAAAAGCACTTGTTGGCAGAGCACAGGGGAGAGATCTGGAGGTGAGAAAGTGTCCTGCTCCTTTACCCCGCGGCCCATCCCGGCCTGAAACAGACACCGGTTGAACTCGGCTGTTTTCTGTTCCAGCGTTAGGTTCCTCCTAGAGCCCTGCAGGACAGGGCTGGCAGGAGGTAGCTCTGGAGCAGAGAGGTGAACAGGGGCCTCTCTCACAGTTTGAGGCTTTTGATGCACCTCAAGGTTTCTGAAAATAGCACCAGCAGGACTGTAGTCTGTGCCTAGGGTTTTAGCAGCAGTTACAATGTTGACTTCTGAGAAGCTCTTCTGGACGGTCCCATACGAGGACACTTTATTTGTTAACTTACTTGCATCACAGGACCAGCGGCTGTGGCAGCAGCTGACATTACAGTTTGGGTTAGCAGGTACAGCACATGAAGACACCACTCCATCAATCAAAACCTTCCCTTCATTTTCCTGGAGCATGGCCTCAAACTTTCTCACAATAGAAGGACTGGTGCACTTCCTGTCCACTAGCACACAAGGACTGTGGCACTTCCTGGCTGTGGCCAGAGGAGACTCCGGGATGTACAGATCTGTGTCTTGTTGAGAGCTCAGATTCCAGGATGAGGAGCGTGGTGGGATTGCTGGGGCTGCGGAGTCTTCTTCCGACTGAGTCCCAAGACTAAGCTGTGGGTCTTGGAGGCTGTCGGCCTGAGGGGGGATGCTTTTGCAATGTGCTCCTGGTCCTGAGATGGATCTCCAGGTGTTGTCGGGGGACAAGGTGATCCAATGCTCCCTTTCCAAAGCTCTCAGTTCATCATAGATTTGGCTAAGATCACATGGTTCAAGCACATCTGGTCTGGAGTCACTATAGTGCTGTGACACGTCTCTCTCCTCAGATGGATTTCTGAAAAAAATTTCTTGTATAAATATTTGTATAAACTACATGCATATTAAAATGACTAATTTTTTTTTTGTTTTAAATAGACAGTGTTACCTCTTGTCCCCGCTCTTCAGTCTGATCTCCTCCTGGTAGCTACACAGCTCTTCACTGACACGTGCAATCTCCTTAAGAGCCTGAAAGAAAACAAAAATCACTATCCAAGTCATTGTATGCTAGGTGACCATATGACCAGAATTGGGGAGAAGCCACGAAAATATGTGTATATTTCCAACAATAAATTAACAATGACTAAGGAGCATCACATTTTTCAACACTCACAGCGTTGAGAGCAGTGGTGTTCCTCTTTTTCTCACTGCCATAATTCAGCTCGGTCCAGGAGGGATTCTGGTGGACACTTTCATTCTCTTTGGCAGCGGATTTAATGGACTCTGCACATCCATGAAGCTGTAAAATACTATCCAGCTCCTCTGTATCTATGACTTCTCTCCTCCGAGAGGCTGGATCCGGCCGCCAAGACCCACTGGATCTCAGCTGCTCCTCATAAACAGTCTGTGTATGATCATGGTGGAAAGCAGCAGAGTGGCGACTGTCACTGTCCTGGTTGATTTTGTTGTCGTACAGTGCTGATCTTTGCTCTGATTGGCTGCAGCTGCTCAGGGGCTCGGAGCGCGAGTTGTCGCTGAGGAGGCTGGAGCCGGTGCTGAGCCGGTGTGCTGCGCTGTCCTCGTAGTGCTGTCTGACGTCCGTGCTGGTCCCCTCTCTTTTGGCCCTTACCTCAGAGTACAACTACAAACAGAAGAGGAAAGGGCTTTCAATTTGGTTCTGGGTCGAGGAACATGTCTTTTAAATAAAGGAACTGCATGAACCAAGAAACTACAATGGAAGATAAACAAGTGCAATGGAATCAAGTTTGCTATTTGAACAATTGCAATTTCTTAGTTATTTAATACAATATCTTTTGTAATCTATCTTTATATTCCACCTCTTTTAATGCATGATATCAGACAATCAATCAATATATTTTTATTTATAAAGAACAGCTACCAGCTAACCCTGTACACACTCTTGTCTCATTAGATCAGGGGTCTCCAAACTTTTTTACCTTGCAAGCTACTTTTGTGTAACAAAAATGGCAGTGAGCTATTTATACTTCAAAGAAAGACGTGTTGCTAGGCCTTTAGGACTGCCCTGATCATTCAACTCAATCAAAGAAAATGACAGTACTTTGTGCTTTATACTTTACTATGTTTGGGGATATGCTCAGAACAACACAAATATATCTAAAATGTGACTCATCAAGCGTATGTACAAATGTAGAAAGCCTTTGCCGAGCTTCTTGGAAAGGGCTAGCAAGCTACCGGTAGCTCCTGAGCTACTGCTTGGAGATCCCTGCATTAGATGTTTATTGTTTGAGTGTTTATTTGGTTGGGACAATGCATGCACATGAGAATGCATGTAAACACGCCACTCCGGATTGTAGCCTTGGACTAATTTCCATGTGTTGTCCCACGTTTGCACTCACTAACTCACTCTCATACATCCTGACCTATTGTACATGTTTTTAATGGTAGGGGAAACCGGAGCACCCAGATGAAACCTATACAGACACATGCAAACTCCACACAGAAGGGCCCCGTCCTGGCATCGAACCCAGGACCTTCTAGCTCTAAAGCACTGTGCTACCGTGCCGCCCATCAGTTCATCATCAGTTCATATTTAATATTCTCATATCTAATAAAAACATAACATAAACGTAATTTTCTGAATGGCGTTCATCTTGTCTTTTTGTTACTTTACTGTTTTAAGTTTCTTCTATATCAGACAATAAGGTAAGCGATGTGTTGTTCAATTACCTTAACATGTTTGGAAAGCCGTACTGCTTCCTTCTTCAGAAGTGTCACATGATGTAGGATGTGACGTCTTGTGTGACGCCAACAGCGGATATAAGACGTCACATCATGTTAAGGTAATTGAAACACACATCGCTTACCTTATTGTCTGATATAGAAGAAACTTAAAACAGTAACATAAACGTAATGCTTGAAAAAAGCAATTGAAAATAGACATTTTTCAAAAATTGTACAACCCCAAGTACAGGTATGTGTTACCTTAATACGGAGGAGAGTAGAGTAGCTAAACTACTTCCTTCAGCTTTGTGCTGCCAGGATTTAATCAGTACCTTTCATGTTGAATTTTCAAGAATCCAAGTTAGCCATGGATCACAAAATGATTTAAGAGGCAATAATGTGGTTTAGTTTGAGCTGGGGTATCTGATTTATTTTCTTATAGTAGAGTGAATTTCTTTTGCCACTGGACTGCGTGACTATAACGAAAATATCAGGTAGCTTGCCTTTAACCTACTTTTCACTAGGTCAACCTGCACCTCTCTCTAAAAAGTCCTAATGTAACAACACAATAGAGACATTTCCTACCCACTTCCCATCCATAACATGCAGCTGCAACAATGACTGATATTGTTTATGAGGATGTGAGGAAGGGGATGTGACAAATATGATGAAACAATCTGTGTCAAGCTCAGAAGTCACAAGGTATCACAGTGTTATGACTACAATTCAGCAGAAACCAAAATGTACCTCTTCTATTTTCCTCTGCATATCCTTCAGCTGACATTCCCATTCCCTTCTCTCCCCGTCGAACCTCTCCAACAGCTCGGCTTTCTCTCGCAGCCAGTCCCTCTCGTTGTGCTCCAAGCGGCAGCGCAGGTCCATAGCTGTGGTGTGCGATTCGGCCAAAAGCCTCCTCTGCTCCTCTCTTTCCCTGCGGAGCGGGTCGTCTGAATACTTTTGATGACCTCGCGCCGCTCCTCCGGCACCAAGACCCGCCGCCAGCTGGACCCCTCCGTTCACCAGTCGAGCCGTCTCTCTGGCCTCCAACTGCAAAGTTAGACAATAAGTAAAGCTCAATTACTTTTCAATTTTCAGGTTTTTGGCTAGTTTTGTCTTAAACTTAAACCTGGCTTAAAACTTTGGGCAGTTTTAGCCTTACATACTTTCTTCTTACATCAAAACAATACAAAGCAAAACATTTTTTCATATATTTAAGTCAGTATTCTACAGAAATAGATTGAAATGGACAATTCTATATTCATTTTAACCAATCCACCTGCAGTGCTTTGCCTTAACACATGGAAACCATTCTCGATATCTATGAATACAACTTCATTTAGTCAAAGATGTTTTGTTCAAAGTGGAATTGAGAGTATGAAGGAGTGGCAGGATGTGTGGGAATAAAGTGCCAGAGGGACAAGTGCGAGAATGTAGACCGCAGAGCCTTTAGTCATGAACATATCCTGAGGTTTAGTGCAAAGATCACTAGTTCAGGGCTGCAGACTCTCAAAGGTCTGATACTAACACCGGACACAGCGCAGGATACAACTGAGTTCAGCCACGTCAAAATATGCACGTACATAATCCATGTGGCTACAGCCCGATGGGAGCATTCTACTACTATGCTCAAAACAGAGATCACTGCATATGCAAACGGTTACACTATACTGTAGATGTGAAAGAGCCAGGTCTTGGATTTGCAGAGAGGGAAATTCTCTTAATCACACTGTCATTCAAAGTTAACATCTACAGTAAGACTTTTTTTTTAAGTGCATTTGCAGAAAAGAAACATTCTGTGAAATCGTCTCGTAAAACTGGAAAGATCCCAATAATGTCTGAACTGTATGCTACAGTAGTTGCGATGCTAGTGTCGTTCGCGGACGTGCCCGAGTCTGTTATTTGAGCGTGCAGTCCACACAGACATTGACCAAAGCCTTCTTACAAGCCTCACGCTGCTATTTCTGCTTGTGGCCTGGGGTCAAAAAACTATGGTGGAGAAAAACAACTCGGGGCTTTTCTGTCTGCGCAGGGCTTCGCTTTGAACCATCCACAATTACAGACGCGCGATGATGGCTGCTGTCCACGGTCTATTTAAACATCCAAAAGTAAACAAGTGCAGAACGTACACAAAACAAGATGGCAAAGGAAAGTTCAGTACAAGTGTTGGGAGTTTTTATTGATTGATGCTGCAAGACAAGACCATACTGCTGTGGAGGAAATGGCTCAGAGAGGAAACATAATGGAAGTATTATCATTATCCAGGCACAATTGAATATAAGCCATTCTACTGCCAATGCTAGTCCCAAGACTGGATATTTTGAATGTATTAATGTTTGGGTGGGGGGGTCCAGAATGATTTGTGCACTGGTGGTAATAAAGCGAGTTGTTTTAACTTAAAATAATGGCCGCCACTGGGACCACCCTCATATGGCACACTGTATATGAGGGTAACTGTGTCAGTGACCTGCTATAAATAGTGGGCACACAGCCTTATACAAAGTCACATTCCTCTGTGAGAAGGGAGACGAGGTAAAGGCAAGGGGCAGTTGAACAGAGTGAGACGTCTCTCAGTCTTTTGGCAGCTTCGGGGAATGAGTGACACACTGAAAAATGACTGGAATAGCTGGGCCAAGACGTTTATATGGGGTGGTGAACGCTACAAGCACAAGAAGTGTGTAATTACATGGGTTTGTGGTTTTGAGAAAAGATTTATCAAGAAACACAACAAATATATATGTAAATAGATGGAGCCGTTTGTCAGTGTGTATTTAGGAAATACAATACACTGATAGAAAAGAAACTCCTAGATCATAGATGTACGTATAAGCTGTTGTTGTTCATAAAGGTCACATTATTTCAGGTCAAATGACAGCAGCTAACCTTATTAGCTCTGAGTGCATCTTTCCTCTTTGAGCGTTCTAAGGTTAAAGCCTTTTGAAAATGAAGACACTGTGTTAAAAATGGCTGTGAGGTTTCTCGCCAACATGAAAATTGTACACCTTTGACCTCTAAAATGAATATAGCACCTACATACTGTATGTCTGCGAAATCATGTGAGTGTCGGAAATGGAAACCATGTTGAAATAAGTTTTAAGACCACGTCTAGCGAGTCGTGACAAATGAATGTGTTTTGAATCTGAGAAGCATCCCAAAATTAGCCTGTAGTAAACACGCACTCACATATAAACTGCACGCGGATGTAGCATCAGATCAAAACAACTTTTACAATGGATTAAACCACGCCTCTGTGTCTGCATTCCGACTCACGTTTTCCTGGTCTGTTTGAGCAATCAATTCAGACATGTAACTTCTGCATATGTGCAGTGATGTTTCTTTTCCTATCACAGGAATGTAGCAGCTCAAGTAGTGTTAACACTTCATGTAGACCCAAGTACAATAACCAGTCATTTATAAATATATACTCACAAGCAAAGCCAGTGCTGATAAAAATATGTTTGTTTACATTAGTATCTCAGCAATCAGAGCACTGTTTATATCGCCTATGAAGAACGGTCATTGTAATTGTCAGATCCACTGTCTCTGCTGAACACAAGGCAGCAAATGCATCTTGAATAAACTATAAAAGGAAGTGGTCAGGAAGACAAGATGACCTGACACATTCCAGTGGGACATTGTCAATGGTGACATTTCACAACTAATTTCACAGAAAGCTGAAATCCTAAGATATCTGTATTGCTCAAAATGTATCCTGAATAGCAATACAGAAAGAGCGTGGAAAGGGCTGAATGCGTGTCTGTTCTTGCTGGGTTTAAAGCTTATGATAAGAATCATATGTATAGGATTAAAAGTCAAAGAACATCTAATCATTACATCACATAAAGATAAGATATAAGTCATATATAAACCTACACAGTCCACAGTGGACCAGCATACTTTTGTCTCAGACTTGAAACAAACAGGATCTGTGACAGATTACTTTAAGCATAGCTTTACATGATTGTTCAAGGGATTCTTCCAGCCCTTAGAACTGGCATGCAAGCTAATATTTAATATTTCTTCTTCATAATATATAACAATAATGTAATATAAATATATATTTTTTACCATAACTGATCATTTTCAAAAGTCATTTGCTTTGTTTTTTTGTTTACAGAGCATTAAAGTTGGAGAACTGTAGGTAAGTACAGTATGTGGGGGCAAACATTTATACAACTATTGCATACATTGGTGGCTACAAACCTGACATGTAGTTAATTACACTTGCTGTGTAATTTCTCACATGTATGTTTTGCACATTAGGTTACATCAGTTGCGTATGCTGGGCTGTTACCTGTGCAATCCTGCGTTTGAGCTCAGCCTTCTCCAGCTCCCAGCTGCACCTGTCTCTGGTGTACAGCAGCTGTAACTCACTTCTCTTCTCCTCCTCTCGCTTCACCTCCACCTGTACCTCCTCCAAAACCGTCTTTAGATCCAACAAAATCCTTCTGTTCTCACCTCCCTGCAGAAAGAAGAACGTAGGATAAGTAGTTGGAATGACTTCCTTTTCCCATAGCCAACATCAGAGAGATCAAACATCTTGTTGCATTCATGGAAAATAGATGCTTTACTTGTATGTTTGCCACTTCTCTCAACAATGACTCTTTTTCCCTCATCCATTCTTCCTTATCTTCATTGTGTCGCTTCTTGAATTCCTCAAATTTCTTCTTGAGTCGTACGTGCTGTGTTTGTTGCTGCTGCTGCTGCAGGGACTCAGGACTCGACCACATTTGGCCCCTGATGAGTTCAGACTGAGTGCTGGGTCCGTGCTCCCCTGGTGCCTGAAACTGCTGCTCGTAGATCTGACTGAAGACAGTGGGCGGTGAAGAGATCCTTTTCAGAGGATTGCGGTTTTTGCCCTTGCCTCTGTCTGCCCTCTCCATCCTGGAGCAGGGCACAAACTCCCATCCTTGAGACGGGACATAGCCCCCGCCCGCACCGCCCCCCGTGTGCAGCCCAGAGCCATTCATAAATGCACTCCACATCTCACAAAAGGGGCAAATGTCTATTACTTGAAACCACTTGCAAATACAAGATCACATGTTTGTTTCATAAAAAATGCCGTACTTTCACAAAAGCTCCAAAGTTACACCATTATCCGAAGCCGACCAAAGTCCCCGTCTGCCCCACAGCTGTCCTCGCTGCAGTCTCGCAGTCAACGGGATATAACTCCGAAGCTGTGTCCTTCATGTCTTTGAAGTGAAAATATGATCTTTATAAGTCCTTTGTCGTCGAACTTGGGCTTTGCTCATTCTGAAGTCGACTTCTTTGCTCATTCTGAAGTCGACTCCTGTGCGCAGCTTGAGCGTGCCGCGTCTTCTTTGAACTGAACTGTGTGCAGCCCGGAGCTGGCAAAGGCAGCGACCATAAAGCGTATGGGAGAAGGGAGAAGGTCCCAAAATATCGTGACGCACACTGGTGTATTTTTACCTCTTGTAACCAGGAGTTTATTTTTCTAAGCAGCATAGCTCACCGGCGTCAGGAAGACGTGGCCTCGTGCGCCAAGTTAATCAACATATTTGTGCGCCAATCAAGACGCGCGATCCGTCTGCAGTATCCACAACACTTCCAGGCAGGGGTGAGTAGGCTAACAGCGCAACACTGGCGAAAAACGTGCTCACGAAGTCATATTATAACCTGCTATAACCAGTAAAGTAAAGTGCAGGAAAGTATTCTAAATAGACTTTGCAACGCTTGATCTTACGCACAATAATAGTTTAATAACGTTTTAAAAATACTGCAGTTTGTGTGGCAGTGTGCATCTAGGTCAGTTTGATATCAGCTATTCCCCACAAAACTCAATTTAACAGCTTTTTAAGCACAACTGCTGGATGACTGTCACGAGGCAAGCCATGAATTGTGGGATATTATTCATTTAACAGATCTAGGGCAGTATGCACACTACTATGCATTTTGCATATTGCTTTTAGCTAGAACTACAACAGCTCGCCCATTTATCACACTGAATGCTTGACATAACTACTGTAACTAAACTTATGTGTCATGTGTCTCATTTAGACCTACCTTTGCTTTTGTCTTGGAAAGCACCTCCTTCAGAAGCGGCAAAAGGCTACATTTTATCCAATAAGCAGACTGTTGTCAGCCTGAATCTGCACAACAGTGACTAACTTGGGCCAAATGCAGGACGCTGGTCTGAAATCATGCAGTCATTAGCAGAAATAAAACTGTGCTTTCCCCTCTTCTCTGTCCCACAGCTGGCTCTAATATGTGACGTCATGGTGGGATGAAAGAAGTGGACCAGTCCCGCCCCCCCTGCTCGGTCAAGTCCACTGGTGAAACAGACCCAACATCAGCACATTTGGCTAGTTTTACAGACCCTGCCCAGAGTATTTTTACACACTCTCTCACACACACACACACACACACACACGGTCACGTGACGTAAAAACAAAAGGCAAGCGAGCCATATGGAATCTTTAAATACCAGCAAACAGACTAGAGGGTGAAGTAGGTGAAAGGCTGTCAGTACAGGCTTATAGGGGGAGAATATCTTTCATAATCTGTGCATAGTTGGCTGTCTGTGGCCAGAATGACACTTGGGCGATGCATCCCCCCCTAGCTCTGCCCAAAACCCAACCATAAAGAAGGCCTGTACACGTCACACAATAAAGGAAATATGAAATTACAGGACATTTTTCCACTACATACAATACAAAACTCACTCACCTATTAACTTTTGCTCCGCGCCTGGTCTCTGGTAAAGGATGATTTTCATAAGTTGATAAGTATCTCTTGGGTCAAAGCGCAGCCAATGATATCTCGTGTTTTGCCTAGTGTGATGTGTTGAACATATAAAAAGTACAAATAAACAAAAGGAAAAAAAATAAAATCAAAGAAAATGTGGAAAGGGTTTAAAGAACAAAGAATAGGGTGAAAAGGAATACTAATTTAAAAATAGTGGCATAAGACAAGGAGGAGAACAAAACAAGAATGAGTATAAGCAAAATGATAGGCTGAAACATCTTCATGGGGTAAAGTGGAGAGAAAGAAAAGAATTAGTCACAATACAGATACACAGTCAGTTACATGGTATTTACTATTGGTAGTCTTTACTTACAGACAGGGGCTCCTCGGCTTGTTGATCTTCTTGTTTGGGAACGTCGAGGCGGTCTATAAAGCCCTGTAGCTCTTTCCTGAAGGCCTTCATTTGAGCGTTGATACGGTACAGCAGCTCATGCTCTCTGATTCTGTGGACGTGGATTATGAGCGTAAACCGGCTGAATCTACAGCAACATGTCACTGATACTAATTGTGACCTTTAAAATTGCGATTTCAATCATAAATGTGCTTATCTGTGCAGCCCAAATATAATGTAAGTTGAAGTGACTCACCCTCCACCCTCGTCGTCCTCATCCAGCCGCGCGAACATCTCTCCGTTGGTGACATACACCCGTGCCTCTGCAATGATGGTGCTAGTGTCAGCGATGAGCCTGTCTATGGTCCGCCCCAGACGCTCCGCCTCCATCCGAATGTCTATCATGTGTTGTCGGTCCTTCAGGCTCCGGGACAAAAAACGACTGTCCACCGGTGAGAATAGGGAGCGCGTGGGCGTGAGGCAGCGTATATTCCTCACTTCGTCCGGGTCGCTCTCGCCCCCGATGGGACCCTCTCGTTTGCGGTGGGGTGGAAGGAGGCGGGGCGAGGGGGCAGAGCAGGAGGGTGTGTCGTCGTCCCGCCCACCATCGCTGTCGGCGTCACTGTCCCGAGGGCTGGCCCGGATCCCCAAGTGGGACGCCAGGTCGTAGCGCTGCATGTTGGAGAGCAGGACGCGGTTCTCGTACTGAAGCTGCATGACCTTCCCACTCAGCTCGTTGATCTGCAAACGGGCCGCTTTCAGCTCCTCCTGGACGGCCTCCATCTTGGCAGAGTCAGCTCCACCTGGGACGTAGATTTATAGATCAGACAGATTGACACATTTTATACACAAAGTACAGTTTGACCATCACTTATCTAACCGAAAAATAAGAAAACAGAAGTCAGACAAACCTCCATGTCTTGACCCGGCCTCATGTGAACCGGCTTTATATTTCAGTTTGTTCAGCTCGTTTGTCACCTACAACAGCAAAAACAGCGTTTTCACATACAGCACTGGTGTGGAACAAGTTCATTTTTAAAATAAATGTTTAAAATATGATGGTTTGGTAAAACAAAGGACCTTTTTGTTCTCTTCTTCTACATCAGCTAAATTCCTGCGGAGAAGTTCGGCCTCATCCTCCACCAGCTGCAGCTGCTGCCTCAGCTCGGACAATGCCTCGCCCTGCTCCCTGCACTGCTGCCCTCCAGAGCCAGAGCTGTCCACTCCCGCGGCTGCCAGACTGAGAGGCAATAAAAGCATGTTCCGGTGAGTAGTTACCTTGCTCAAAAATATACAGTCCTTTTCATTTCCAAACTGATAATGGGTGAAGCTATATTATAGACCTCTCAGCAAAAATACACTGTTGGTTTATTCGTAAAGCAGTTAATATCCTACACAAAATTTGATCAAAGACTCCTGCTTAAAAACTTTCTCTCAAACTGCTTGTGCATGAGAGGGCAGTGCAAAATATAAGCAGTGTTGGGGAGTAACTAAATACATGTATTTAAAATACGTATTCAGAATACTCATTTTGTGTAACTGTATTCAGGTACAAATACTCTCTCATTTGAGGGTATTTCGAATACAGTTACTTTTCAAATACCAAAGGAATACAGAGAGAGAGAGGAAGGAGAGAGATAGGGAGAGGGGAAGGAGAGAGAGAGAGGAAGGAAAGAGACAGAGAGAGGTAGAGGAAGGAAAGAGAGAAAGAAGAGAGAGGAAGAAGGGAGAGAGGAAGGAGGAGGGAGAGGAAGGAGAGAGAGAGAAAGAAGAGAGGAAGGAGAGAGAGGGAAAGGAAAGAAGAGAGACAGAGAGAGGGAGGGAGAGAGAGGGAAAGAAAG
>OMNZ01072958.1:0-15216 GCA_900303255.1 Lesueurigobius sanzi | reverse complement strand
TATGTTCAAACATATTTTGAATATTAGGTGGAAGAGTTTTATGATGTGCCTTATACACCACAGCCAGTGTACTCACGTCAACAAGATCATATATTTTTAAGATTCTTAATTGGACAAAGAGAGGGTTAGTCGATGCATTGTAATTCGCTACATTCACAATTCGAATGGCCTTCTTTTGAAGTAGAAAAATAGGTTCAATGTTTGCTCTATAATTGTTTCCCCATATTTCCACCCCATAGCTCAAGTACGGGAGAATAAGTGAATTGTAAAGTAGCTGAAGTGATTTCTGATCTAGAACGGGTCTCAATTTACTCATTATTCCAATATTTTTAGATAATTTTAACTTAAGATTATTTATGTGCTGCTTCCAACAAACTTTTTCATCAACAGTAATTCCTAGAAATATATTTGTTTGTACTTGTTCGATTTCTTTACCATTGATTTTAAGTTTAATTTGGCTATTCCATTTTCTGTTTCCAAATATCATATATTTTGTTTTTGTCAGATTCATGGAGAGTTTGTTGCGATCAAACCATCCTTTTAAGACCACTAGTTCTTTCTCAACTGATGTTATTATCTTATCTCTTATCTTAATTACAATTAGCATAAGATATAAGCAAGCACACAATGCAACAAGTCGGTAAGGTAGAAATATCAAGAACACATGGCAAGATTCAGGTTTTTGTCCTGTCAAAACAAGTCCCATTTTGAGCTTTGGGAGCAGTTTACTATGATAGAAAATTGTATGTTTTTATAGCCAGAGGGTAGTACTCACTGACTGGAAAGAAATCTTCTGTTTGGTATGTTCCCTCCAAGATGTGAGCAAAATAATCTTGAACAGTAATATCCCACTTAGTAAACAGCTTAGAGTCCAGTCTAAAAGATATTCTGAAGGAGAATGCAATGCAAGGCAGAAACATGTGCACACCTCACTCAACATTCTTCAGCTTGTCAATGCTTGTCCCACACGCGCCTTCTAATTCTAACTCCTCTTTGTGAGCCGGCAGTTACCATCAACACTGATGAACGTGGAACTAAACACCCATTTCAGGGACATCAAATAGATTTTAAGTAACACCAGGGTTTGACACAAATATATGATGAATGCAAGTTATTTTGGCTGTTCTTTGGATCAATATGCAGCACTAGGTGCTCCTATTCTCCGAGCTGCTATCATCTCCAGATACTGCACTTAAAAGATTTAAGTTGAAGAGACACTACTTAGTACAAACTCAATTATGACGTTAATATTATTGACTATTTGACACATAATTTGTCACAGGCATTGTTGTGTGGACTCTAAAGGCGCTAGACCAAAAAGTGATGTGGTGTTGCTTTCAGGGACCAATGTGTCTGTAACTTAAAATCTCTGGCACCACAGAGGTACCATTGAGACAAGCTTTCCTGGGGAACAAGAAGGGGCTTTCAGGTCAAATCAGGAGTAGAGCGGGAGGGAACTGGATCATTTACCTTTAAAGTTCCTCTCACTGGCTCCTCATTTTGCAAACTTAGACTTCTTTTAATATATGCAATATGTACAATTACATGCTTAGTTGTTTTCTGATAGTTGTCAGAAGCCTACAGCTCTGAAATCTCTTTTATATTTTCTTTTTCAATAGTTTGTCAGATTTTCCACAAAACTTTTGTCAAAAACCTTTTGTTTTTTTAGACGGTAAAATTAATTGCATACAAAACCTGCCAATATTATGAATGGATTAGCAAATATGTTCAACATTTGATTATACGCTGACAGTTTATTTGGGCTTATACGCAGTACTGTAATTTGAAAGGAAGCAGCCAAAGTGAAAGAGAAACCGGCGTAGGGATCTGCCCGCCCTTGGTACACTGGAAGGCCCCTCTCTCAGCCTTCTCCACTCTCTCAGCTCTGCTCCATAAAGTTTAACGGCTAACCCTGCTGCAGACTGGTGATAAAAATCAAGGCTCCCTTCACCCAGTCTGTAAACATGACTAGCTATAGCAGCCCCATAGCAGACGGTACAGCACTATTTGCAGCCCCTGTATTGACTTGGGCCATCATATTCAAATTACAT
Organism: Lesueurigobius sanzi; assembly: GCA_900303255.1. Classification (NCBI taxonomy): domain Eukaryota; kingdom Metazoa; phylum Chordata; class Actinopteri; order Gobiiformes; family Gobiidae; genus Lesueurigobius; species Lesueurigobius sanzi. The sequence continues at coordinate 13,165 of OMNZ01072958.1, read as the reverse complement.
CAGGGCAAACATAGACTCCTCTGATAGACTCCCCTTTATAATATACCCCTGGCGTCTGTCAATAAACAGACCGGTTCCCAGCCTGACATAGCGCTCTGGTGAAAGTGTTTATTATCAGTCAGTCAGTATTGCAAGGTGCTATCAGACGGACCTGCCGGAGAGCTGTGGTTAGCTGCTTCCCCCTTCTTTCGCTCTCTGCGGTTTCCTGACTTAGGCCCGAGATCTGCAGCAGTGAGGAGATGCACTTTATCATTTTGTCACCAAGTAGACACACGGCTAAGCTCCACATCCTGTTTGTCACTTCACCATTGCACTGTGGTGTCTGAAATCCAACACCAATCACCCAGTGCAGACAAAACTTTTGAACTTTTTACTGTACTTTTTCCATAAACATGTGCTGTGTGGACCGTGTGTCAAAGGGGGCAGGTCGTGTTGCTGCCGGTGATATGTTTCTGTACATTTGGTAGTTAATGTAAGTTGGGCAGCAGGATGAGTTGAATTATAGCAAAAATAGTTGCAGTACTGACATGGGTGTGTGAATGTACAATTACAAAATAAAGTTAACCCTTATGTCCTGTTATGGCCGTACGCGTCACTTTTGTCCAATTGTCATTGTTTATTTGTATTTGAGTCAATCCAAAGATTTTTGGTGAGAAACCTTATTTCGAGATGTATTTTCAAAATATGTTTTTTGTTTTTTGATGATGCACTCTGTGCATCATCAAATTTACTTTAATTTACTAAATTTAATTTACTACCCTTAGTACGTCCTGATAGGGGCCATACATGTCACATCAGTTTGACGGATGTTAAAACATAGTAAATTATTTTTTATTCAAACTTTTTTGCATAAACATGTTAATCCACTGAAGTTCTGCTCAAAACTACTACATTTGGAAAAAATATTGTATTTTTTATTGTTTAATGGCAATATGAAAAAAAAAAGTTTTGGACAGTGTTAAAAAAAAAAAAAAAAACATACAAAATGGCCCATTTTCCATATAAAATGTGAGTGTGGGCTGAAATGGGATTCACTTTTTATTACACCCTTGGCAATGTCAAAGATTAGCAACAACTTTGATTTTCATAGATTTTTAGGTTTTGTGTGAAATTGAGTTAAACCTTTTACTCCCCAATTTACTGTTATGGGCATAAATGTCCCCAATGACTTCCATTGTAAATCCACTTTTACATTGCTCTGACATGGCACTATAAAAATATTAATTCTTGGTTTTTTGGTTTTCTTCTGTTCAAAAGATGTAAAATTAGCAGTTTTTATAGTTCAAACTGAAATGTGATCATTTATTTACCCTTAAAATAGCCTATATTTTATAATGGTTCTCTATGGGAAATGCATTAGTATCACAGTGATGATGTTTTAGTGGGGTTATGCGGGTCGGGGGGGTGTATTTTGATATGGGCCAGGGTGTAGGTCTGTGGGGGGGGGCCCTCCATCACAAAAACCCGAAAACACACATACCAAAATACACCCACATACACCCCCAACCCCCCAGACCCTCCCAACACACCTACATCCCGCCTCAGACCAGTATATCGCCCCACGACCCTCATAACTGCACACAAAAATCACTACATTATGCTCCATAGAAAACAATGGGGAAATATAGCCTTCTAGGTGCAGACTGCCGTTGTGTCCTTGGACAAGACACTTCACCCAATGCCTATGTGTGAGTGGTTGGTGGTGGTCGGAGGGACCGTTGGCGCAGATGTGAGCAGCCTCCATCAGCATGGAGTGAATGAGCCCTTTCATGTGTGAAGCACTTTGGGTGTGACTGTGTTATATGAAAAGCTCTATACAAATAAAATTCCCTTTCCCTTTCTATAAAACAGGCCTACAGTATCTTTACTGTAAATTATCAAATTTTACCTCTTGTGAACAGAAAAAACTACTACTAATTTAACCTCCTAAGCCCGAGGCCTTTTTCTCCAAAAATCATTTCTTTAGATCATAGGTGTACATGGCTAACCTTGGTGTCCAAACATTTGGTAGAGCTTTGGGATGACGGTGAAAGTGAAATGAAAATAAATTATGTTGTTTGACAATAAAATGAGGTTGCCATGGGTTTGAATGAATTTCCGCTTGAAAAAAACACACACATTTTCCCGCAAAAAAGCCTTTTTCCTCCCTGTGTTGTTGCAAACAACAACTGAAATGGATAATCCCACATCAGCTGTCACTAATTTGCAACTTTGGAATATTTTGCTGTGTAAAACACATATGTCAGTAACTGTATCTGAAAGCACATCCCCATTATTGAGGACTATCGGGCTTAAGAGGTTAAAAAAAAAAAGAGTGTCATGGCAGAGAAATTAAAGTGTAATTTTAGTGGATTTATAATGGAAGTCACTAACAATAACTCAATTTCACACAAAACCTAAAAATCTATGAAAATCAAAGCTGTTACTAATCTTTGACATAGCTATGGGTGTAATAAAAGGACGATCTGATATCACCAAGTAATTAAGAGTCCAGGACCAATGTCAAAGTTTTGCTAGATAAGGGGAGGGACAGTCTGCTTTGAAAACTTGCCATGTTGTGACAAAAATGAAATTTAGGAATAAGGAACGGTCTGCTGTAATTTTGGATCGATCTAGGAGTTGATTTGTCTGCAAATATATCTAAACCCTAAGCCCTAACCCTAACCTTAAAGATTTCCCTGTTCCTAAACTGAGCCCTGATTGGCTGGCTGTAACATTGGTCCTGGGCAAACAACATGACATTGGCCCTGGACTCTTAATTACTTGGTGATATCAGGAGCATCATAATAAAAAGGTTCACCCCACTTCAGCCCACACTCACATTTTATATGGAAAATGTGTTTTTATTACATCGTCCAAGACTCTTTTTTTAATATTGCCATTAAACAATCCACTCAAGTGGATTAACATGTTTATGCAAAAAAGTTTGAATAAAAAATAATTTACCAATTTAATTTTCAAGCTGATGTTAACAGTAAATTAAGGAGTATTTTTAAGCAGCACACAAGGGTTAAGTGTGCATTGGGGTGGGCCGAGGCACAAATCCCATAAACAGAGAGAACAAATTTTCTATAAATAACCAAATACACATGATTGAATGATTGAACACGTGATTGAATGTGAGGCGAGGACCATGTCAGGATACTTGACAAAATTGAGGGCCACAAATAAGCGTGTGAGGGTGAAATCCTCTTTTCAAGAGCGGTTTTGACACTCCGGGGCAAGGCAAGCGCTGGACATGAGTGGAGAGGTGCGCAGGCGGCAGTCAAACTTGTTTGTTACTCATGATTCAAGGTTTTGGAGGCTGCGAACCATCAAATAGTCGTAACACAATCTCACTGACACTCACAAGTGATATTTTGTCATCGCTCCTCATTTGTGTAGAGGGTCTTATCAGGCCACACCTCCCCAATCTCAGGAAGGCCCAAATCAGGCAAAAATGTACCTTAAAGCTTAATTTAAGTCTACACACAAAAATCATCATCTCCTTGGGTTCTATGTATTATGCATAAACAACTAGTTTCTTGTATTGTAGCTATATGTCATACTTCTTTCAAATCTTGATATTGATACATAATATTTCAGTTATCTTTCAAATCTTGACAAATTACCAATCTAATCCCAATTGCCAGACTTGTCAAAAAATGTTATTACGAAAGTTAAACTAAGTAAACAAAACAAAAAAAAAACATGTCAAGTCGTTCTGGTTCCACACTTCACATATTGTTTCATGAATGAAAGCTGCCATAACCTCTGGGAACACTGTGTAAGTGAGCGGTTACACTCTTGGTCATATTGTGGCAGAATGAAGCCCATAATTGTGCACACAGCACTTGGATCACAGTTCCCAGTTGCTGCGGTGGATACAGTGCAGGAATGCTCAGTCTGCACTTCTCACTCCTTATGTAAGAATGAGGCTGCGAGCTCCACCGCGGGCCCAGGAAGGCCACAGGCGATGCTGGGCCTCTTCCTTTCACTCCCACTTTGACTCTTTCTCTCGCACACACGCACACACACACACACACACACACACACACACACACACACACACACGCACACACACACGCACGCACACACACAAATGCGTACGATGCAATAGTAGTATAATGTGCTACCTCATGCCTGAAGTGGCTCAGAGCTCTCTGCTTTAGAGAGAAGGACTACAGGGGCCATGAAAGTAAACAGCTTGGATCAAACCAACTCTCAACTCCCTTTGAAGAGCGCAAGACAATTACAGAGATCAATGGTGCAGCCCAGAGGTGGTTAACAGCCCATACAGGCAGACAGACAGACAGGGATTGATGCCCTGGAAGATCTAGTGACTCCTCGATAGCTTCTCCTCAGGCCAATACAGGGCTGAATATATAGCCACAGACTGGAACACAAAAAGGCAGATGTGGGTCCAAAATACTAAAAAAAAACAAAAAAAACAAAAAACAAACCATGCCACAAACAAATTTGTTCACTCTTGGGATTGCTTTTGTGAAAAATATTTGCAATACATTTTAACAGATTATTCAACCCATTTTGAATTTGCCAGAGAGTACTTATATAATAATTGAAGTATAATTGAAAGATAAGCCTGATTTACCAAGCCATTCTAATATGACTTAACCGCCATCAACTTGAACGTGCAACTTGAATGGTTGTGATTTGCAAAACCAATCGCTGCAGTTAGAGGCAATATAATGTTATCTGTAAACTACAACTGTATTAAATTTGCTGGTTTTGTAGTTGAGATCTCTGCAAACATGTCTGAAATGCTAGTTATTCTGGGTAGCATTTAAGTTCAAAGTCTTTTCGTAAACGTGATGCTCCTGGACATGCTTAAAATGTTCACACACAACCGCAACACTAGACAGGAAAATTGCATTTAGATATTTTAATCAAAACCGTTCAGCCCTATTGAAAGCATGCTCAATAGCTGCTGTGCTATCAGCGTGTGTACTGGTGTTAGTACTGAGCAGTATTGAGTCGGTTTCATTGGCCCATTTCTCTGACTGGACCAGATGGATGCAAACATTAGTGTGGGAGGAGAGCCGTACTACAATAGACTAGCCAGCCAGGATCCATCTTTAGCAAAGATCAATAAATACCACACAACACACTGGTAGAGAGATGCTTCAAAGTAAGTTCGTGAACTTCTCCGTTATTGAAAGTGATGGCTTTATTTGGCACAAAGAAATACTTGATGGTTCACTGTACTTGAGGAACAGCCGATCTCCTTCTGTTTGTAGAGCTGCATTTTGTAATAACAACACATTATGTAATAACAGTTTAAAATATGATAATTATAATAATAATAAAAAAAGCGTCTTAAGTAATAAGTCATTTTTTAACTGTAGCTGTTTAGGTGATTATTAATGTTACCCTTAGGAGGCAAAATCCCCAATATATAAGCACTTTAAGCGGAGGAGGTTTAGAGAGAAACTAAAAGTCTGTACTGGCGACTAAATCAACGTTATTCAAAGCTAATATGAGATCTGGGATGACGGAAAAACGTTGGTTCGGCTCGCCTGTGTCTTGGCCACAAATCTGCTGGGGAAACATTTATTCCTATTCAATAGAAAGCCCTGTCTGGAGGCCTACCATTATTTTGTTTCAAGAAACGTTGGACCAATGTCTTCTGCGAAACAGAAAGCGGTGCTAAAGTCACAGGTCAGACATGGGCAAGCAGACTCACGCATCTCCCCGTGGGTTATAGCCGACAAGAGACAAGAGTAATCCGCACTGCGACTACAAAGCCGGGTAAGTCTTCATTGATCAGTGTCCTTGTTTATTTATTTAGAGAAATATAGTGGCTGTTGTACCATGAAAGCAATATATCTCAGTGGACTATCGCCTACAGTTTAAAATAGAGGTGAGGGCAGGTTGAAATTGTGAAACTATGGTAACATGGTAAAATGCTGATTTTTCGACTTATGGATAATATCTCTGCAATTGGGCTTTTACACATGAAACAAAAACTGGCACAAAGTTCAACATCTTCTCTGTCAACACATATGAACTAAAGTATTTTTATTTTCTGATGAAGGTGGTGTGATGTGATGTGTAGAAAGAATTTTCGGCCAAAAGAATAATTTGTGAATCCAATAACTACCAAAGAATGACCAAGTTCCAAATTTGTGGATTTTACATTTTGAGATTTCCTTCAAAAAGTGGCCCTCTCCCATAGAGTGGTGTGTAAATGATTGTGTAACTGTGTAAATGATTTTCAAATGATAAATGAAGTATTAACTAGCTGCAAGAGTAGAAACCAAATCTATTACAAAATCTGCAGTAATTCCACTTCCTGATCCTACAGATGAACTCGCCTTAAGTCCCACCCCCCTTGTCCTGCTCCTTCGCTGCATAGCTTTTGAGGGAGAGGGGAAGCCATGTCCGATGTTTTTGAAAGAGTAAAGCATTGCAAGAGATGGAGAGGTAAGTGCAGCATTAACTGGACAGAGACTCATGAGGAGCTTTGGGAGAAAAGGAGGAGCACACAAAGGAGCTGCTGCGATGCTAAAAATATCCACTGGAAAAAGATTCAGAGATTACTCAAACATGCATGAAACATAACTACAGCTGTGTTTGAAGAGGGGCCAACACTGTAATACTTAAAAGCTCTACAAAGGTTTTATTCCACAATGAAGTTAAAATTGTATTACACTTTGAACTGTTATTACATAGTGTGGTGTTGTTACAAAATGTGGCTGAACAGACCCTTCTATGATTCGTTTCTCACAATTAGAAGCAAAAATCGAATGAAATCATGCATTAGTTCATATTAAACTCGTAATTCTTTTGAACTGCACGTATTGCTTAAGCGAATACAGAATGTGTCCTTGGTGACTGTAAGATAGCACATAAATAGATTTGGAGCGGTTGTGTAGAGAGTCAAAAGTATTCGAGATAGGATCAAAACCAATTAGAAGCAAAAATCAAATGACATCATTCATTAGTTCATATTAAAGCAGTTTGGTGACAAAGTGCTACCACCAATTACCTTTCAGTATGTAATTTGCAAACCCTCTCTATGTTTCTCTAAGTATGTCTTTGTAGGTTTCTATCTGCAACCGTAAAAAAATCAGTCATTGTTCTAACTCATTTAGTCACGTTTATTTGGTATTTTCGGCATCAAAATTGGCACTTGATAATGTTGTGAAGCATCTTTTATTATCTATGCAAGCCCACAGTTACCCCCGATCATAATAACCATGGTGTTCGTTCTTTTCTGTGTCCTTGTAACAAGTTCAGTCATTCAATCTCCTCAACAGCTCCTGTCTAAGTTTAAAAGAGGCGACAGCCGCCCCTCTAATGATGGAACACATCTGGCACTAGAAAACAGATCTCATAATGTTTTTCCCCTCTACACTTTCATCAATACTGTAGGTGGAAAAAGGACGGCTATCTCCAACCATAACCCTTCGATCAAGGTAATATTTTATTAGCTGGTTTGACTAAAGCTGGCCACACACTAGAGGATTTGTAGTCTTTCTGAGTCTGAGGAGGCGTGGCTCAATAAAACTCTCTCTCATGCCATGATCTGCCGTGGGACTCCTCATGTGTGTATGTGTGTCCTCATGTCTGCCAGAAGGTGTGTGGTCTCTGCAAGAAATTTAAAATCCTGTAGTGTGTACTGTAGCCAGCATTAGAGATGGCATAATGTAAAGTAGTGTGTCTAGAAAATACCTTCTTCAGATGTCTTAAAATGTAGTTTGGGAAAACGCCAGCAGAGGGCGCACAACATGCTCGTAATGCAACAGTGATTAGGGAAGTGTTCACATTGAAGTATCAACAATGATGTAAAAAGGCAAATCCACTACTCTATACATGAAAGAGAGTTTGATCACAGACTGGACAGAAGTTTGGTGATTGATCAGCATAGGATTTATTGCCATTGTCAATGAAGATTTCACAGACTAGGAATTTTCTTCGGTGTACTTGTGCAACATAAAAACAAACTTGTAATAGTGATAAATAATAAAACTATGGGGAAAAAAGGTATACAATTATAGAACTATAAGGCATGCATAAAAATAGAATAAAATGAATCTAATAAAATAGCAATTTAACACAATACAAGACAGCAGCATAAATGGTGAATTCACAGATGTGAGGGCGGGCATACCACATTTTATTATTTTTTTATATCGGTGTTCATGGGTCTGATAAAGAGTTTAAAGTGTTCATGGGTCTGATAAAGAGTTTAAAGTGTTCATGGGTCTGATACAGAGTTTTAACATAGTTAAGAGATTAAAAAGTAGATTTTCACCATAGGCCCTTCACGGTTAAGGTGTACTTTACTGTTCCTATTGACACATTTGGCCCAACATCTCAGGAGCTGTGAAAGAGTAGTGCAGCGTTAAGGGAAATTTTTCCTCATTTTGAGTTAGACTTGGTAGCAAGAGGATTGGCCTATTGTACTTATTTTAGATTAATGGCATTAACTGGAGTGCCCATAGGAAACGCAGAGGCCACAGTGATCAAACACAGGTAGGTCTTGGTGTGAGGCAAGGGAACAGCCAGATGCCAATTTTAATTATCTATTATAATATTATGTGATATGGCAGGTGCAGGTATCCCGAGAAGGGTCTGGATGCAGACGATGGAGGGGCACGGGACTAGTGGAGCTCCACTGCTCCACAGGAAATCCAAAGTAACCCTGAACCTAACCCTAATCCTAACCTTACGGATTGTGGAGTTTACTAAAGTCATGTTATTGAGATAAATTTAACTAAAAGTCACGAAAATAAAAGTGGAGGTGACGTCATTTCCTGTAGATCCTTCGTCGTCTGCACCCAGACCCTCTTGGCTATCCCTCCAACCACCTGGGTAACCTTAATCATGACATGTGTAGTGAAATCTATCATAGTGAGATACAAGAACCTACAACACCCAAGGCCCTTCTCAGGTGCATGATTCTAATTTCTGGTAGGGCACTAAAAACGGTAAGAAATGCAATCTTCACATACTTCTCAACTTGAACTTTTCCTCCCAATACAGTATAAGAAATCCAATTATATAATGGTCTGGTAAATCATGTAATTGCCATCATGGGCTTAATCAATGACAAAGTTATTTTTTTTGCGGCATATTAGGTAACACCACAGTATTATCATATTGTTAGTCGAAGCTATAATGCAAAAAAATCCCTACACTCTATGTCTATATAGGACAGTAAGACCGCCCACTGCAGTCAAGGTCTGCAGATGCTATGTGCTTTTAATTGGCGTTTTCAGTCAGTCATAGGCTTGTTTATGAACACGGACCAATCTGTCAGTGGGAGTGCTTTGTATGAGCAATTTTACTGGTGTCAGGCCTGTTGTCCAGCACTGATGACTTAGATAGCATGGCCGAGGGGTGAGCAGCAAAACAAACCTTAAAAGCTCTGCCTGTGTACTGAAAGTAGGTGGACTTGTGCAACGCTCTCGTTCTAATACCAGACCACTAGACTCTGCTTACCACCTTGACACAGTAAACGCTGAGATACAGGAAAGAGTGGGAGAGACACGACAGCCACTAGCTATTTTTGTTCCACAGAGCAACACCATATTATGCTACTTGATGTAAGCAGATGAGTCTTTTGAACTACGCGCATTGCTTAAGTGAAAACAGAATGTGTCCTTGGTGACCGTAAGATAGCAGATGGATGGAGTCGTTGTGTAGAGAGTAAAAAGCATTCGAGATAGGATCAAAAACAAATGTATTTATATTTTAGCAACGGCCGCAGTGGAATCTCTAATGGTTTCCCCACCCTCTTGCGGCGCACAAAGGGGAGCGCTGGTGACTGATTCCACATTATCGTCTTATTCCATCTCAACAATCTGAATTGAATAACAAAGCAGCGACAAGGAGCCCCGTCTTGCCCCACACGCATTTAGTGCACGGCAACCCGGGATGGCGAGGGTAGCGGAGCAGCGCGCCTTGATTATCTTCATCGACAAAGATGGAAAAATACACAAAGGAATGCAACACAATGTATGAATTACTGCTATTAAAGCTTGTGAGTCTTTATTAGGCTTTACTTCTAAACACTTTGGCAATAGCATTTCATGTTTAAAAATATGCATGGTAAAGTCGTTTGTGGTCCTCCTGTCACTGCGCAGAGAACATGTGTATAAGGGGTTTAGCCTTTGACAGTGGGAGGAAGAGCTTGCTGAAATGGTCTTCAAAGTCTGTGACAAACTGTCTCAAGAGATCAGTTGAAGGATTCTGCAGAAGAGTCTGACCAACACATGGTATAGAAGTCAAGTGAATTTGAAGCGTATCCAAAATAACCCCCAAGCTTTCCTAACAGAGGTTTCTGAATTTCAATTATGACCTGGTTTGACCGCTTTATTAAAAATGTCCATCAAACTTGAGTTCACCCCATGTTTGCAGAAAGTATTGATTCGGAAATGGCATTTTAGCATTTTGTTCAGATGACCTTGACATTCTCACAGCACCAGAAACTTTCTCACCCTTTCCATGTATTTCATCCAGCATTGTGGAATACTGCATTTCCTTTTTTGTATAAAAATACTTTAGATTTTCTGGTATATAATCATATAATGTAGGCTTAAGACCGAAACGTCCTACACTTCAACTACACAGAGTACAGATGAAGATTGAAGAATCTTTGCCTACCGTGGACAACTCCTGTACGACTGAGAACCTACACAGAATAATCATATGATATTAATAAAACATGTGTGGCAAGCAGCATAGCTAGTAGAGCAGCCTAAGGATTTTGCAGCACGCATAAAGGTATAAACTGTAGAGAAGACGTTATACAGCCCAGTGAAGTTTAGGTATGTCAAAAAACAATCCATCATTTTAAGTATTTCCTATTCCAATTTGTTATGTTGAGCTCTTGAATAGGTTTCTTCATTCCAAATGACGTTTTGCTATATTCACTTCCACATTCACATTCTCCAACATACTGTATCAATCACAAAAGAAAGGAGCTTTGAGATTTTATGAATTGATTGATGCAACCTTGACTTTCCTTCAGCAGAAAAATAACATTCACCACATCTCATGGTCTTCCCATTATTGGCATGAAAAGGATGGAAGGTGTAATAAAATACACAATGTAATAATTATTTCAATTCAAACTTGCAGCAAGCAACAGCGCTCAAGTGAACAGCTGAAGTTTTTGGTGAAAAACTAGAAACAAAGTGCTCGGGAAGTCAGTGTCACAAAAAGAAGCTTTTTAGGGGAAGGTGCCCTTTGGTGTTGGGGGACAGAAATTCAAGAGAAAAACAAAGCACCAAGGCACTCCTCCTACAACATTAATTCTCGATTTACATTTTCTAAAAAGCCTTTATTTTACTGGGAATGCACATGGACATAACATTGACAACAACAGTCTTGGGCTTTATTGAAACTTAGTCATTAATTTGGAGGGCATAACCCGCAGAAAGCCAGATTTCACATCATTCATCTCATTTGAATAGAATGGGACACTCTAATTAGGTCCAACAAATACTGAACGGTCTGCATACAATGTGAACAATGCTCAAGTCTCTGTAGGCTGTGAGGTATAAGAAACCCATCTCAAGTGAGCAGCTGAGGGGTTTTGCAGTGTGGTAGCCCGACTAGAGCAGAGAGATGCGCACAAATCGTAGGAGACTGCATACTCATGGCTGGCCAGCTCATCAGTGGTTCAGTTAGCCATGGAAAATAGCTTCATACACACACACATACTGCCAACACGCATCAGCACTTTCCACCAATGTGTGTGTCAAAGGAAACCATTACACTGCAGAAAACCCACAGGAAGCCATAGGCTGAAGGGGGATTTTCTCTCCACTCTTCTCCCTTTACTGAAAAATAAGAACTTTCGCTAAGCTACTTTTCCCAATAGAAGAAAAAAGATTAGAGTCAGCCAAGCGTCTCATTCACCTGTGACCCACTAATTCATATGGCTGATAATCTGCTATTGCAGGTGACACTAACAATCTGTGATATGATGAAAGAGAAGGGGCAGGGGGCGGGGGGGTTACAAGAGCTTTGGGTCTGATTGGCTGAGGAGATATTTGATTAAATTCTCAAATGAATAATGCATTATGAAATGGATCCAGACAAATCCCGCCTTGAGAAGATTGGAGTGGGATTATCGGCGAGGAGGAGGTGACGACAAGAGAGCAGGTTTTCCGGGAGAAAGGTGTACTTCAGCGTGGAGTGGTCACCTGGCGCCTCGCAGGGTAATTTTTCAAGACTGTATTTGTATGCATGCAGGGCCGCGTGGAGACGGCCCGACGCGCTGTGAGGGGAATGCACAAGAGTAGATTAGCTGACATATACGGAAGGGAGCGACGCGTGTGTTCATAACCTTCGCCTTGGAGTGCTCTTGTGGGGGAAAAAGACAAAACAAAACGGAAAGTACAAGCTGCATTTTGTTTGGGTTTGTAATTAGTTTTTATCTTAATGGAAATTCAAGAGAATTGTCAAAGGATGGCATTGGCTATTATGCTTTCTCAAAGCAAACTTCAGGGAAAGCAGGGACACCTTCAGTTTTAACTGTTGACAAAAACATTGCAATTAGTATATGGTAAGCAACAGTAGTATTTGGTGAATGGCTACCAATGAAAGAACTTTCAGATAAAAAGTGGAACGCTGTAAGAAAGTAAAAAACAGATTAACATGATTAAAAGCTATATGGCAACACACAAACAAACTACATTTAATATGCTACCTATATATTTTTACATACAGTGCCTCTCGAAAGTACTAATACACCTTGAACTTTTGCACATTTTGTCAGATTTACAAACATAAACATAACAATTTTATTTTGAATTTTTTACTGAAAGTCCACACAAGTAACAGACAACTGTGAAGTGAAAGCAAAATGATACATGATTTTGTTATTATTTAAAAAATAGAAAAGTGAAAAGTGGGGTGTGCACAAGTATTCATACAGCTTTTTTTTTGTGCATTAAATTGCCTTTAAAACATTCCTAATGACTGCTGAATGTTCACACCTTGCCCTAATGATTAAATAGAGGCCACCTGTGTGTAGTCTACTCTCAGTTTAATTACAGCTGTTCTGTGAGGGCCTCAGAGCTATGGTCAGAGTGTATTGGTCACTAAACAACATCATGAAGGTCAAGGAGCACACCAGAGAGGTCAGGGATAACGTTGTGGAGAAGTTTAAAGCAGCGTCAAGTTATACAAAGATTTCCCAAGATTTGAA
>OMNZ01072955.1:0-17112 GCA_900303255.1 Lesueurigobius sanzi | reverse complement strand
AAAATGTTAATAAATGCTAAAAGGCAATTAATTCTTTAAAATGACACATGCACATACTCATCAGTGTACATTATGCCTATGGTCAGTTACATTTGACAGAGATAGGAGCTAGGAGTCTGACTGAGGATCTGTTGACACTACAAACGGTAAAAATCACAGAGAAAGTTTGTCTGTTGCCTCTTCAATGTGTTCATTTAGTCTTAGGAATGGAAATATATCTTTGGCCTGTGTGGTAGCCTCCTGCTCTATCCTGGCTGCTGCCACCAACTGCTCTTTGCCTTGTAACCATAGCAATGCGACGTTTGTTTATGCAGACATGTACTCTCTTTGTTATTAAGATAAGATAAGACAAAATGGCGGACACAACAAGCGATGTCACTCATAGTAGAACACACTAAATTAACACATCGAAGAGGTAACAGACAACCTTTCTCTGTGATTTTTTTCTTGGGTTGAGTCAGTGTAGACCATAGATAGACATAGAGAGCCACATAGCCTGATACACTGGCCAGCGGGCAACAAAACCCATGTACAGAGCAGATTCACCAACATCATAAATCTGGCGAAGACCCGGATGCGCCGCCATGACGGAGATATAGCTCACTCCACTTAACCAGACGCAGTATAGAATTATGGATAAAAACTCAGTTTTGAGAAAAACCCTCGACATATCACACTCCAAAACTTATCACACAGTAGACCAGATATATAGAGAAAGACTAGCCGCTAACGAAAAAGACCGTTACATGAATAAACTCAAGTTAATCGGCAGAGAACATCCATACCACATGGATTCCCAGCTTGTTCAGTGGAGAATTGCTAATTGCCTCACGTAAGTTAGTCCAATCGATATTTGACATCATTCTCTTTATACTAAACAGACATTAGTTGTTATATTTCAAGTCATAAAGTTATAACCCTGCAATCATTACACACATCCCTGAAATGGCAATGAAAAGCCTGCATTTTTACCAATATTTGTTACTACAAATAAATGCTAACAGTTGAATAAAAGCAAATAACGATACACAAATATCAAAATACACCAGCAACAAAATGAGCAGAGCAAATTGAGATGTTATCCAGATTTCCAAAATTCAGATTGAGGCTTTATAGCCATAATCTTCTCCTTTCTTTGGACAATTGTTCGGTCTGTAATACCTGATTTTGTATAACTTTGGGCAAACGGTATATACTGCAAATGCTTTTCTCTGTCTGATCGATTGTGACAACCGAAAACACGATAATAGTTCACCATTTTTACGTTTGAAACTTTGCGGCTGCTTGTTTGTTTTGACTGGTTTTGACAGGCGAGTATCTTCGTCACGTTGGATCTGTGACGTCAGGTGTATGCGCCCTATAGGCTCTTTAGATGAAATGGATGTTAACAAAAATCCCTCCAAAAGTCAATTTAATTTTTACCTGTTGCTATGTTAACACAAATGTAACGGTATATATTTTGTGTCCAGTGTGAACAGCGGCTACCTCTACGTCACCATCATCTACAACATCTCCGTCAGTCTGTCGCTCTATGCTCTCTTCCTCTTCTACTTCGCCACACGTGAACTGCTGATCCCGTACAGTCCTGTGCTCAAGTTCTTCATGGTCAAATCGGTCATCTTCCTCTCCTTCTGGCAGGGTAAGGACAAAATACAGCAGGTTTACACGGTTTTCTTTTTTAATTCTGTCACAATGTATTGTAATGTCGCATCAAGACACCACAGCAGCAGTCTGCCTTCTGGTGGATTTATGTGCAACTACATTTAATAACGTTTTTAATACTAGGGGTATTTTGTAAGGTATACTACATTGTCAACCAAAATATCAAGAATATATATATATCAATAGCCTAAATAAAGCGCAATATAGACCCTTTCATTGTTTGTAAACATTCTGGGCTTAGCTGGAGGCAGAAAGCTAGACCCCTATCCATTGTAGCTGTTGTCATAGTCACGATAAACAAATGTTTAACTGTTGTTGGAAATATCAGATAAAACCTTATTTTATCGTCTCAAATGTCATTCCTCTTGTTCTTGCTCCTTAAGTTACAGTTTTTTTTGCTGAAGTTTTACAGTTATAATCACTAGTTTTAGATTAATCGTATTTCTCTTGCTCACTTCCTGCCTCCAGCTGATGTCACTGATGATGTCAGCAGCGAAAGGGACTATATGATCTTCATGAATAAAAAATACATTAATTCTCAGTATCAGAATTGAACATGGCATGGGAAACGATAGAGCTGCTTTTATGGATTAGTGGATTGTCAGCTATTCCTAAATACTCTCTTTTTTAGGGATGCTGCTGGCCATTATGGAGAAGTGCGGCGCCATCCCTGAGATTAACTCCGCTGACGTCTCGGTGGGAGAGGGGACGGTTGCCGCGGGATACCAGAACTTCATCATCTGCATTGAGATGTTCTTCGCGGCAGTTGCTCTGCGTCACGCCTTCACCTACAAGGTCTACATGGACAAAAGGCTGGACTCTTATGGTAAGGGGAACGGGTTGACTGTCATTGAAAGACCGGCGTTACAGCTATTTTTAATGTGTGTTATATTTCTATTTCTCTATATTTACATAGTTCACACTCTGAGAATCTTTATATTGTCTTGTCTTCTTATCTTACACGTAATCTTTATCTGGACTCTGCTCTTTTCCCTCACTTTGGCGACTCTCAAAGGCTCCTTTCCCATATATGGACAGTACGGTAGGTCAAGTGTTGGCCTCATCCTCAGCTTGTGACCTCTGTTCATCATTGAGTTTGTTTTATTGTGGTAAATCCTCTAACATGTGGTGGTTGTTTGAGTTAAGCATAAGTTCGTTTTTTTAATTTTTTTATGTTTATTTTGCTTATTTTCGGTTTCCCTTTGCTCCATTGACCATTTCGCTCCATTTGTTTAGTCTATGCTTTTTGTCGCATCCGAGAGCATATTGTGTTGCATGTTAACACACAAAACAATCAACAAAAATCCAGTTTATATATATTTTTTTAATTGTGCACTGCATTGGTAGCCTTTAACACAAACACTGCACTTAACTAGAAAAAAGAGCTTTCAGGACTTATTTCATGATATTGTTTTAATGCGTCCCTGTAACTCCCAATTTCTGAATTAGCTTGGTTGCCATGGTTTCCAGTTGTATTCGGCAGTTAGAACAGCGGTTGTGGGACAAATTCCTGTTACAGCTGCATTGTTATGCATTAAAGCGCTGCTAATAATCAGTAAACGGTAAAGAAAAAGTAATGTACAGCACAAAAACTGAGCTCACATCAGAGCTTTGATGGTGAGGTAAGTTTTGGTGCTGTATATTCCTTTCCTTTTTCTCCCGCTCACATTATTTGCAGCGCTTTAAAAGAAGAAGAAGAGCTTTAATTATATAGCGCCTTTGACAGACCCCGTCCTGGCCCGGGATCGAACCCGGAACCTTCTAGCTGTGAAGTGCAAGCGCTAACCACTGCAAAACTATGCAGCTTTAACAGGAATTTGTCCCACCGACTGCTGTTCTGACTGCCGAATGCAACTGGAAACCATGGCAACCAAGCTAATTCAGAAATTGCATCTATAATAATTCAGGGTACACATTTTTTCCCCTTTTTCCTCCACAAAGGGCTACTTTTCCCTAAAACGACACAGGTCTTGTCAGATTCCCTTTCTTTAATATGCAATAAAATGTTGATTTAAGAATCCGTTAAAATTTAAATTATTACTGAGTTGCCCAATGTATCTTCATAGAATGAAGTTAATACTCCCCTCATCTTTGCTGTTAAGTTATATTTTTTTAAGTTTTCCACATCATTGCCCGTCTTCCATAACCATTTTTGTGAATCGATGTGAATCAAACCCTCTGCCCTCCCTCAGGTCGCTGCGCGCCGATGAAGAGCATCTCCAGCAGCCTGAAGGAGACCATGAACCCTGGGGACATGGTGCAAGACGCCATCCACAACTTCTCTCCAGCCTATCAGCAGTACACGCAGCAGTCCACCCTGGAGAGGGGCGGGGGCCCGCCTCTGTCCCGCAGCCACAGCAACATCAGCACCAGGGGGGACAACGAGAAGACACTGCTGCTCAGCTCGGACGATGAGTTCTAACATCCAAATGACAGTTACTCAAGGCAAATCGGGTCTTTTTACTACTTAAAAGAAGGGAAACAGGTTGAGGTGTGGGTTTTAAAGTAAAGCCAGGGAGCATCGACAATATGTGCTGATGGTAGGAGAGGTGTAGGATGTGGTCATGTGATTATACTTTTACAGGGTGGGTTCTAGAAGCCAATACTGACGGATTACACGCAATGGGTTCAGAAAGTTTTCAGACTTCATTTAATTGTTTTGTATTTCAGTATGTAGCAGTCTTGTATTTTTTTTATTTTGTATTGTACTCTACACTGAAAACTGCTTAGCTAGCCTGCTATATTACATACAAGATAAACAATTCTTTCATAGGGGCATATGTACTCTCAGACCCCATACAACAACTGCAGGCCCATTCCATCTTTTCATAGTGGTGCTGTCATTGAATATTTGTAAAAAGAAATGGTTTTGTGTTACATTCCATTCATTGTCCATGATACAGATAAATACAGCCTCAATATAACTGGATTAGAGAGGTATAGATACTTCCTGAACCCACTGATTAGACATACACGATTCATTTGACTATACATCGTCTAACTGTGCCTACCGAGTCTAATTTACAAACCACGAGTGACCCACGACAGTTCGAAGTGCCATCTTTTCATGTGACGCTTGGCCTTTATTGTTTTGATACTAATTGTTAGTCCACACACCTCTCTCTCCTTTTGCCAAGTCTGCCTCTGAATTAATTGCCAAATAAAGGGCCAGGAATTGCTGCTCTTTTAGTGAAACGCACTGTTCGGAGATGAATCTAAATCTGTCAAACTTGACTTTATTAACATGTATAGCGTTCTGTTTTGTTACTGTTCTGCTACGTATGACCTTTTGAAGGTACGAATGAGTTGGAAAGTTGTCATTCCACGTGGTTTGAGGATGCGCCGTTTCATTGAGCGTGTCCAGATTTGGGTGGTTCATGTTTTGGTTTGCACTGAAGGGACAGCTGTTGCACAGATTTTTGAGTAGGACGACGCCCACGCACATTACAGATTACAGATTAAGGAGACGCAACAACACGTAGTCACAAAGGCCGCCCAGCTGTGGTACTCGGCCTCAGGGATTGTAATCTCTTCACTTGCACAGGCAGATCAGGTCTCCCTCTGCTGGTCAGCTGTTACTACGACACGGCTCTGTTGTGTTGAACTAATTCTAAAGGCCCCAGATGAACTGTTTTAGATTTTCAAAAACAGAATTGAGAGAAGGAAACTGTCTGGTGTGCTGCTTCTTAGCTTTCCAAAGGGCAAAATGGCACTGTGTTTTAAGGAAATGCTATTTTTATGTGGTGTATGGGCTCTTAGCTGCTTCGGCCAGTATACAGTGGTAGTGATGCTGCCTTTTACTGTATCCTATTTCTTCCTGACGTTGTGGAAGTCTAAAGTCCATATTTGGCCTGTAACGTTTTGTGTAGGGTGACCAGATTTTCCAAATTATAAACTGGGACACACATTTTAAATATTGAAAGTATTTTTCCCATGCTGGCTGTTAAAGGTCCTGTATTTGATACTTTTCCTAGTTGTGGAATGAAATAGTTGAGCTCCTTCAGTAAATTTTTTCATTCAAGAACTATCAGCCAAGTTTTTGTTTTTTCTACAAAATTTACAAACAATGAAAATTTCAAAATCAGCTATAGGACCTTTAATGTCTAATGTTAACGACATGCAGCAATCAATGGAGATTTTTTTTATTGGTTTATACTTTGTAATTGGCATACATGGTTCAAAGAAATTCATTTTCTAGCAAAATGTGTTGCTTCGGGATTAAAATTGGCCAAAAACTGGGACAGAACTTGTGTGAAACTGGGACAAAACCATGATTTTGGAGAAAGTCATGGGGACATGGGACAAAGGCCTTAAAACCGAGACTGTCCCGGGTAAACTGGGACATCTGGTCACCCTAGTTTTGTGATGAGTATTGAATGCCAATTGTTGAGTCTTAACTGTACATTACATATTAGTACAGCTTCAAAAATGCTTTGGGCAGGCAGCTCAGACTGAACACATGTAAAACCCTTGTGGTTATTATGTTGACTTTAAAATGGCTGCCTTAAGTTCACTTTGCTTCTAAAATCACGACTTTTTAAAACACTTTTATTTAAAATGCTATAAAATAGTTTTGATACTTATGCTGATAGAAATGCTGTATCGATGCTGACAATATTTAACCTTAAAATACTATATGAAAATGTTGTACATAGATTTACTCTTAAGAAATGTGAAATGATTGTATGACGAGGTGCGTGCAGTGTGTCACTTGTTTGAGGTTTGAAATATCCTGGTTTTTCATCTATTTCCAGTCTTTATTTGTTGAATGCATTTGTATATTTGGTATATTATTGTTCATGTTTCGATGCTTTATTTTATGTTGGCAATAGAAAAATAAAAATCTATTCAACTTGAAAGACTCTGTTTCAGAACTACTAAGGCTGGCCAGCAGGCGGCAGTAGACCTTTTAAAAATAAATTTAGTCTAAAGCGCTTGGTTTTTCAGTCTTTCATTCACACCCAGTACCACCTCAAAGTGCCTGACTTTTCAAGGACAAATTAAAAATGAACCAGGTTAAAAAGAGAAATAGGCTACAACTGTAAAACCAGAAAAAAAAGTCAAATTACGTCGATGTTTAACTGTAATGCGTCAGTTCTCAAACTAGGATATTGAAATTAGTTTATTTTTTCACATTTACATCTGATATAAATGCTTACATTTTCCCATCCCACAAACAAGAAAACTTTATCTGTTCATGTTTTACTGCCTTTTCACATTGCACACATTAAATGTACATAATTTCCATCATAAATATTTACAGAGCAGAGGAACAATGTGAATGAGAATCCAACATGCATCGCAAAACAAGATATCATGTGTTTTGAAGTTAAATTACAAGCCAAAAAAGGTTAAAATTCATATGCTACCAATGATAAGTTATAGAATATAATTGTGGACATGTAACAGATGAAGGATAAATGAGTTCTGCAAAAGAGGCACATACGGCTGATGATGCAAGAAATTCTTCAGTTTGTGAAATTAGAACTATTTTTAATTCTCTGCGAGTTAGAAGATGCGTTTACCAACAGAGTAATCGGTCTTGATAAAAGTAGATGTACTTCAGTGTGCAGAGCATGCATACCAAAAATGGAGTAATAAAAAAAAAATCTTCAAACCAAGCTCACCACATGATTTATCCTTCATCAGGAAGTTTGCAGGTGGAAGCAGGCACGTACAGCAGACTAGATCTAGACACACGCCAGTTGGAAAGCAAACACACTACATCGAGAAGAGGGAAACAAGGAGCATAACTTTAAAAAGAAATCTATATGCGGAGTCCAGTTGGAGAGTTGTCTGAAGAGGAAGCAGAGTCTGTCAGTTTGTCCAGTATAAATGCTATAGGCTGTCCCAGGTGTCCGGAGGTGGAAACTGTTCTAAAGTGCCGCTCTCTCTGTGCTCCTGCTCTCCCAGCGTGAAGGCCAGTGTGTACTGCAGCTGCACCTTCTCCTGAAACACAGACGCAAACTGGTCACATTACTGCTCAAGACGGCATCCCCATCTTAGTCTGTTTTTTGGAAATCATGTGTGTAGCTCCGAGTCAGCAGAATGTCTGTCCTCTCTCCCAAAGGTCGGCAGTTCAATCCCAGCTTTGTGTTGCTAACTCCACTTGCCTCCTGTGTCTGATTACAAACAGACTAGTGTATGAAGTGGATGTGGATGAGGGCTATATAATAAATTCAGAGCATTTCATTCTAAAAGTTTTGGTCCTTTTTATGCAGATTATAATAAGCAGCCCCAGTTTTCAAAACAAATTCAAAATGGTCAGATTTTACAGTGGACAGAAGCACAAACTACACTGCCAAGCCCATTAAAAGTCACCACCTGGATTTAACTAGCAAATAGATCAGCTGTTGCTGCAGTTGGTCAGTCTTATGTTGAATGACCATGCTATTCCATCAATGGACCTCTTCTTCCCTGATGGCAGGGCATATTCCAAGATGATAATGCCAGGATTCATTGGGTTCACATTGTGAAAGAGTGGTTCAGGAGCATGAGATGGATTGGCCATAGAGAGTCCAAACATCAACTTCACTGAGAATCGTTGGGATATGCTGGAGATGGCTTTGCACAGTGGTGAAACTCTCCCATCAACAATACAAGATCTTGGTGAAAAATTAACGCCACATTAGATGGAAATACATCTTTTGACATTGCAGAAGCTGATTGAAACAATGCCACAGTCAATGTGCGCTAAAGGCAGTCCAATGAGCGTGTGGCATTTCCCTGGCATAAAACACACCAAAATTTGAACTAAGCTATTAACTGTTTATTACGATTTCAGCTCATTAGGTTGATTTAACGCTTATTCAACAACAGTTTGTGGGAAATTCTAGTCTCTTACAACATACATAACAAATTAAATGTATTTTTTGGTCATGGCTTGTTGTTTGATGGTGATGTCCCAATGACTGATTTATACAAATGCCTCAAGTGAATTTACTTCACCAAACACCACTTTCTTTTGAGTTTGTTCGGTCAAAACATGTGCGATGAATCCATGATTAATGCATTCATTATTTTTTGATTAATCGTGAGTTAAAGCGTTGACAGCTCTAGTAAATTAGCAATTTTACTTGGGGCACACGAAGGCAGATAAACGAGCAAGGTCTAAAAGCCTAGAAAGAAAGTCTAGAGAAAGGGCGGGTACACAAACAAGAGGCAGTCTCCACAAACAGGCAACAGGCAGGAAAACTAACCAATTGATAATTAACAATATTTCTTTATATTCCAAGTTCAAAATATACGTTTTATTGTCCATTTCAAACACAAAGAGAATTGAAACTATGCTAGGACTTGGGTGGGGGTGGGAGTAGTGTCCTTGAGGGGGCTGGAGTGGACCACAGTTAGTGAATGCAGGTGGAAGCGGATAGAAGGAGGACAGGTAATACATCTGTGTGTGCCAAGGAAAGACAAAGAGTACCTTGTTCGGGTTAGCCAGCAGAAGGATTTGTGTGACCGCAGCAGGAGGAAGGATTGGGTTAAACGCTGGAAGCTGTGTTCCCGACGGGGGCTGTAGCTTCACTGCCATGGACTGTAGAGAGAGAGATTATTTTAACAAGCTCGTTTGCAATTTATCAACGTTTAACCCTGCTGCGCCAACCTTTGGAGCTTGAACGTCAAAGTTTATCTTGGAGACGGGGGAAGGCGCGGAGGACAGCATGGAGATGATCACGACCAGCACGTCAGGACGAGACGGAGGGTGGTTCTGGGCAAAGTGGAATAAAACCCGCAAACTGTGTCCGTCAAATACAGTGACAGGCAACAGACTACCTGAAAGACAAAGATGAATCATGTTTCTGTTATCTCTAATATTAGAACATTCAAACAGAGCCCATATTTAGATGGAGAGTTAGTGATACAGCTGTCAAATACAGATGGTTATATCTCTGTAATTACTGTAACAAATAAACATTATTCTCCGTCTACACCAGTGAACTATGACAAAACCTTTCTATTCCCCCCTTCCCTCAGTCCAAGATAATGACTTCAAATTCAACAATGTCAGGATTACAAACTTAATCATCCACCACTTACTAGGTTTAATGGATTCTAGAGGAACAAAAACATCAGTGAGCGTGACCGGAGGGGGCTGGGCCTCTATGTGAGTGGGCGGGGCTTCGGTGTGCGTGGGGGACATGTCCAGTAGCGTGGCTGCGAGGCCGGGCGGCGGGTGGAGCAGAGGAGCCACGGGTTCAGAGGTGAACGGAGGGATGAGGCCGGGGCTGAGGCTGGAGCCGCTCTTGTTCTGGAGGTCTCTCAGAGTGGGTTTGGGCTGCTGCTTGTCCCTGACGGAAGGAAAGCTTAATATTAGCATGAACGAATCTACATGTGAGAGAAACTACATAAGAATATTGGCTTTTTGTAGTACAATAGTCCTTCCACAGTACAACTTACAGTGTTATTTAATGCATTATTGTATTTTACCAATAGAAACAAATATTTGATGTTAGTGTCTCACTGCTTCATAGTACGGCTGCATGATATTGAAAAAAACGGATATGCAATACGGGTGTGCAATATTGCAATAATATTATTGCGATATTTCACTAAAGGCAGTATCTCACCAGCGGGGACTTCCTGGAGACTTCTTGGACACTCAGAGGGCCTATCTCACCTCCCATTGAGACTAATTCAAAACCTGGGATAGATTTGAGTCTCCGAGATGTCTCTGCAGAGTCTCCTAGTCTCCAGGGAGTTGTGGAAAATTCAAATGTTCAAATGTTTGAATTTTTAAGAGACTAGTTGGAGACTTTTTCCAAGTCTCCATCAGGTCTCGACGAGGTCTCAATGTAGTTGTGGCGAAGTCTCAGAGACTTCTCAGAGACCTCGTTGACACGTCTCCTTGGACATGTTCAAAATTAGTCTCCGCAAAGTGTCAACAACTGAATTGAGACCTCTTGGAGACTTTTTCAAGTCTCCAACAGGTTTCCCGCAACTCCCTAGAGACCGGGAGACTTCGCAGAGTTGTCTTGGAGACATCTCCGCGAGGTTGTGAATTAGTCTCCAGGCCGGTGAGATAGGCCCTTAAACTGTTTCAACATGGTACATTTTATCGTAAGTAATTTGCTTTTCAGAAGATTGTGTCAAAGGCCACTAAATCTGGATCAAAACAAGACTAAACTGGAACTAAATTATAACTAAAATGGAACTTTTGCACAATTGCACATTCAAAGCATTTTTGTTGTCAGATGGAAGGCTTTAGAGGTTGCTATATACATTGTGGCTTCTTGTGATACAGATATTGCATCACGTAATATTATAATACAATATTTTTTGTGATATATTACAACTTACTACATAGTAAAATACAAATGATTTAAGGAGGACTGAAAATATTGTGAACCCACTGTATTAAGATATAAAACAGGATTTTAATCTCTCTCAGCTTCTCTATTACAATGTTACCGTGACAACAGGGTGATTTGCAAGCTTAAACACCAGATGCTATTTCAGAAATCAGTCATTTTCTGTGATGTAGCGTGCAATTTGAGTGTCTTGCTCGAGTGCGTTACCACAATATGAACTGGGTCAGACTGAAACTCAAGCTACAGTATATTCTCTGCTCTGCTGTTCCCTAAAAAGGCCATTACCTCAACCGTTTTGGGTGTTTAGGATTTTTTTTTTTCTTTAATTTGAAATCCAGACACATACAGACCGTACCATTTAACATGTGCCCCATCTGGAGGTAGAGATTGCTGCAGTAAAGTCTTTCCCAGCAGGTCGAGCTCATCTAAAGCGGAGTTCGCGGGAGCGGAGCCCGAGGAGCGGCTATGGGAGGGGGCTGCGGGGTCTGGGCTCAACAAGAGACTGGGGGCCGCTGGGATATCTGTCTCGATGCTCTCAGAAGACTGAAAACACACGGGGAAAAACATTAGCTAAACTGAAAGACCTTTTGAGGCATTATTTAAATACATCGTTTGCATACATCGTTTTTTACACAAATTGCGTCTATGATATGATTTCTGTTCTGCAATACCTGAAAAGAGTCCCATGCTGTGGAGTCGTCGGGCTGTGAGGCGGGATTAGAGGTGTGTGCAGCTTCACTTAAGCCTACGAGCCAAAACAGGTAAGTAACACTCACTGGCCACAGAGCCCATAAATGTGCGTGTGATGCAGTTACCCAGGGACATGAGCTCATCGTCAAGGAGACTGATCTTCATCTCCTGAGAGGGGGCGTTCAGGCCCTCTGTGGGAGTGGGGAATTCTGGGAACGAGGGAGGGGACTGCGGCGATGTGTCTAGACCACACAGATCCAACAATGCCGTTCCTCCTGATGCGATAAATCATAATTCATTAATTGTTAAGAGTTTTTGTTACGTTATTATAAAAATAGGCCATCATTGTGTACCTTGTTTCTGTGTGTTGACGGTGTTGTTGCCATTGACGATCTCGCCCTTTACCTGCTGCTTATAAAGGTTAATGACGTGAGTCAAGCTGTCATTCGCCTGCAGGATCTCCGCTGTCAAAGAAAACAGAACATCAATTTTAATGACATTCGAAAACAGCCTTCATTGATCTACAGATGTTGTACGGTGAAAACGGAGTCTTGAGAGTCAAATTTCTACCATGTTGTAACGCTGAACAAATTTGTATTCCAGACGTGAAATCCTTGAACGCTCACCTAATGCTTCGTCGCTGTCTTCTGTATCACTGGCGAGTCTGAACAGTGTCGGTCTCATCTTTTCACAGCGCTGGTACAGGTCCTTTCAAATAAAGTCCAGTCAATACGCATGCAGGATGGAAATGTATCAACTAAAGCTTGATTTGAGTCGTTGTTGTTCACCTGTAGAAGTTCGGCATTGCTCTGATTGCTGGTCTTGCTGTCGTATTCTTGTAGGAGTTGAGTGAGAAGTGCCACGCTCTCGTTCACCTCCTGAATGGCGTTGACTCGCTTGGAAACCTTCTCCGCTCTTCGCTGATCCTGAAGCACAATACGCAAGTGTGAAATTATAACCCCATAATTAAGGTTGCAAATTTTGCGAATTACTAATTTTTAAGATTATCGGGAGAAGTAATGCGATTATTCATGATTATGGTAATTGTGGAAAAGAATACAGAGAATTTTTCTAACTCTTACATAAAGTACTGTCCAAAACTTCTACAAAAAGCATAATATGTACATTTCTATATTGATTAAATTGTTGTTATAGCTAAAATCCTATTAAACATTCAGCTTATGCTAAAAATACATTTTTTAAAAAGGAAGATGGATACGGTTTTCTCTCTGCTCATTGGCTTATTAACAAATCGTTGACGGTATATTTTTGGTGGAACCTTTATCAGCCTTTGCTCTGTGTGAACACATACTCGCTACAGCTTATGAGAAACGATTATAAAATTGTCACGATTAACCTACTGTGAGCTTTCATAACGGCGGTAATCATAAAACCGGTTAATCTTGACATCCCTACCCATAATCCAGAGAGGTACGACTGATTACCTTAAGGTCAGGCTACAAAGCATAGAACTGATGGGTCAGGAGCCAAAAGTGGATCGCAGGAGCATTTTTTAGTTGGTCACGGCTCAAAAATGACTAAATGCTTAACTGTTTTTATAGTTTTTGAAATTCAATACCGTGGTTTTGGATCACTTATTTTTTTCTATAAAGTTCTATAACAAGGTCAAACTACATGTTTTTATGTTGAAATGTATATTTTATTTGAGCTGCAGCTTGTCGTGATAGATTGAAGCTGGGTTCCAAAGCTACACAGCTTGAGAGACTAACTGAATGTCACAAATGGAACTTTATGGGCAAAATCTATCAAGTTCTTTGTTAGTAGCTGGCAACATTCATAGATGTCCATATTACAGCATAATGCTCCTCTTCCGTGTCACTGGTAAATACAGCCAATACAGTTTAATGATGAAATAGTTTTATGTGAAGAAAGATCAAGTAGTTCACATTAAACAATCTCTATAGGTTTACAATTAAGTGCAACTCATAACATAATAATAATAAATAACAGAACTGCTATAACCTATATTGAGAACAACCATTGCCGACAAGCAGCACAGGGCCTTGGATTTTCCATAAAATTGAGGACGAGTCCCTAAGCTATTCTGAATCATGTCCATCACCCCGCTGCTCCCCTCAGGCCAGCTCACCCACTTCCCCATTCAAAATCTTCTCCTGACTCAAGTGCACCATTCTTCACCCCACACAGCAAAATACAAAGAGTTTAAATGTGTATATTGTTAAGTAAAAGGAACTACCTCTTGGACCATTTCCTTAATAAGCTTATTAGCAGCTTTTAAGTCTTCGGGATGTGTGCTGTTCAGCAGACGGGAAAGCATCTGGAAACAAACAAATACATTAGCCATACAATCTTTGCTTCGGTTCTAGTTGGAAAGTGTAGAAAATGCGTTAGAACCTACTTTGGATTTTTCTTCATCTTCAAAAATTGTGTTTTTAGGTCTGGGGGGAGGTAGACCCAGCAGTTTATCAGGTGGGAGCTCGGGATCTTGTTTTATAATACCTAGTCACAAAACAAAGACATTTAGAAAACACAAGTGTAACAAATTTCACAGGACCATCATGTTATGTGTGGGCCCCTAACTATAAGCTCTGTATAGCTTTAGGAGACACCTATTTTACATCTCAACAACTCAACTTTGATGTGAACAGTGTGAAATTTGCGCATGATTGTAAAATAAAATTAAACTATCTTGCTAAACACAGGGATTTGTGTTTGATCAGTATTTAAATGCAGTCAAATGGTTTGATAAAGAAGACAAAAACAAAAGCTGCTTCATCAGAGCAGCTAATGAAACGTAGCTTATTGCATTTTAGAAATAGTAAATCTTTGTTCATCAAATTGATTTTAAAATGATTTTATTGGTTTTTAAATGTCTCATTACTTGTGTGATTTGCTTGTGCCCTACCAAACCTCTCGCTCACTGAGGACGACAGAAAGTGGAATATTTTAGTGGAGAGTTGAGGCCTTTTCAGAGGCTGCTCCGAGATTGTGGAATGAGCCTACTCTGTATATCAGACAAAGGATTCACTTTGACTTTTACTGTGTTTTACTTTTTACATTATCCATGCCATTTGTAGGGATGCAAGTAAACTTAAGTCACAATTCGATGAGTATTTCGATATGAATGTCACAATTTCGATTTGATTAAATACATTTAATGTGCTGAAAAAGCCCTCACACTTTGGTTTCTCAGTCTTCTTGTCATCACCATGGCCCTGTCTCAGTCTCTTCTCTTTTACAAACAACAGCAGCTAACACGTGTTACTCTCCCCCTTCCAGGAAGATCAAGCAGAAAGAGAAGGAGTTTCTAACATCAGGCAGTGAGCTCAGAGGTGGCTGTGTGTCATGCTCCTCTGTGAGAATGCACAATCTGAAAAGCGGCACATCTACTCTCATCGATTCAGTCTGCGTATTGCAGGGGTCCCCAACTAAATCTGCTTGAGGTGCACAAACTTTACTGTTGGAACCTTCGGCATATGTTCGGGGTCCGGACATATGCAGTCATTGCTCTTAACCATTTCAAACTTAAGCACAGGTTGTGTATTTACAAAGCAGAGCTGATCAATGGATCAGTCACTTTATTGTCACTGTGGTCATTATATTGCTTATTTAACTGTTCATTCAGCAGATATTAAATATATTAAGGATGGAAATGCTTTGGGGTCCGGACTAAAGCCGGATTTGGACCCAGGTCCGCTAGTTGGGGGCCCCTGGCATATCGAATTGAAGAGGTCATATTGAACAATTCAATATATTTTCCTTCTTTCCCACTCTTTTTCAGGCAAATTAATCAGATTTTTAAAATTGATCCCTGTGCCTACTGTGATGTATTTTTTGCCTGAAATAAATTAATTAATTAAATGAAAAAATAATAGTGACAATTGTTGCATCCCTACATGTGTGCAGCATTTTGGTCAACTATGTTATTTTTAAAAAGGCTTTATGAATAAAGTTGGATTGGATCTAATATAGTGGATTCCATTATTTCAAGTCACTTACCTTGCTTTTTCAACATTTGATAGGCATCTATAATTTTTGCTTCATCAGGCAACGCTATTGTCCAACTATAGATTAGCTCCAAGACCTTTTTTTTGACTGGTTCAGGTGACCGTGAACCTAGGTACTGAAACAACAAATATATAGAAGAATTTAAAACATTAAAGACGGCAAAAAGTAGGGCGATAATATTCAATGGTAGAATACCTTTGGAGAAACTACTTTGATGAGTTCATTAAGAAAACGGAACTTTCCTACTTCACTGTGAAACCTTTTGCCACAGTTTTTCATACAAGTCTCCAGAACCTAGAAATAAATCAGATAAACAGTAAGTGGTGTGTTATAATAATTGTTTGGCAGCACGTCTTTACAGTACAGACAAGATGAGGACTAACCAGCAGAGCCTGCATAGCCTCCCATTCTTGTGGAGACTGGATCTTGTGAGCCAGCAGCCTGGTAGCCAGCTGTGGACTGTGGTGAGGATAATGCCATTAGTACTAAAAAGGTCATGTTCTGCTTAGAAATCAATGGAGCAAATGTGTTTGTATTACACTTTACATTTGTCAGTCAAAAATAACTTTTAGCAGGCAAATTTCCCAAACAGCAACAACATATTCTTATCCTTACCCCTCCAGATCATTGTTAAGTTGGTCACAAAAAGCATGGATGCTGCTCCAGTCTGTGTCTCGGTTAAGTGGGTTTGTGGCTCTATCTGAAATGTTTGAAGATGGAGGTCACTAAAGCTATAACAGAAGAATCTACAACATTTTTGCAACAATCTGGGCAGTGGGCAGATTATTCAATTCATGATCAATACACCA
This sequence comes from Lesueurigobius sanzi, assembly GCA_900303255.1. Classification (NCBI taxonomy): domain Eukaryota; kingdom Metazoa; phylum Chordata; class Actinopteri; order Gobiiformes; family Gobiidae; genus Lesueurigobius; species Lesueurigobius sanzi. The sequence goes on along the minus strand of OMNZ01072955.1, from coordinate 653 downwards.
ATACAGCTTGGAAAAAAATGTTTGTACTTCTACCATTTTTCACACAAAAAGGTTAAGCTACGTTGAACCATGGCATCACGGAATTAATATTAGGACTCAGAACAGCTTACAACAGTGCAAGATCAAATGCTTAGTTGCGACAGACTGACTTAGCAGGTGATGACTCAATTGAAAATTCATCCAGACTGTGACACATAACCCCAGCGAGACACCGAGCACTGTCAAGAGGCTAATGTTAGCTTCATGTCAATATTTGCAGCGTATAGGCGACTAATATTCAACTTTCTGGTAGTCAAGGCGATGTTTCAATCCATGTCGCTGTGTGGGTGTTAAATTGTGCCCTTTCATTCACCGGTAGCCCACTAGATAGTTTTGCTACCGAGCTAAAGCTACGGCTGCTAGTGCAGTGTTGACAGCTGGCAGGCACAGCAGCTCTGAAGCTAGCTTAGCATCCTGCTTGTGATGGTGGAAAACGTGTCATTTTGCAGAGTGGTGCTGTCATTTCTGCGCAGTCAGACGCAGGGCACTGTTTTAAAACTGTCCGTGTTATTGTACAATAATGGCAATCATAAATCAGAGGAAAACTTACTGATTCGAGACTCCAAACTCTCATCGGGCGGCGCAGCCATCGTCACTGCGAGATTTATGTGATG
>OMNZ01072950.1:50707-69493 GCA_900303255.1 Lesueurigobius sanzi | reverse complement strand
TGCCTCTGAACTGGGGGAATCTGTACATGGGACAACTATCAGTCGTACTCTACACAAATCTGGCCTTTATGGACGAGTGGCAAGAAGACAACCATTATTGAAAGGAGGCCATAAGAAATCCTGTTTGAAGTTTGCTAGAAGTCATACGGGGGACACAGCTCCATGTGGATGAAGGTGCTTTGATCGGATGAAACAGAAATTTAACTTTTTGGCCCAAATGCAAAATGGTATGTATGGCCCAAACCTAACACTGCTCATCGTCCTGAGTGCACCATCCCCAGTGTCAAATATGGTGGGGGGAGCATCATGCTGTGGGGCTGCTTTTCTTCAGCGTGGACTGGGAAGATTGTGAGAATAGTTGGGAAGATGGATGGAGCCAAATACAGGGACATTTTGGAGGAAAACCTGCTAGAGTCAGCAAGAGAATTGAGGCTGGGACGAAGATTCACCTTCCAGCAGGACAATGACCCTAAACACAAAGCTACATCTACAATGGAATGGTTTAAAACAAAACATATTCATGTGTTCGAATGGCCCAGTCAAAGTCCAGACCTAAATCCAATAGAAAATCTGTGGAAAGACCTGAAAACTGCTGTTCACAAACGCTCTCCATCTAATTTGACAGAGCTTGAGTTGTTTTGTAAAGAGGAATGGGCTAAACTTTCAGTCTCTAAATGTGCAAAAAAGTTCAAGGTGTATTAGTACTTACGAGAGGCACTGTATATTACACCAATGACAAATGAGTGAGCCAGAATTCTGTGGAACTTTCCCCCTATATTTTTTGTTTTTTCTATTGAAAGGCAATACAAATGACTGAAGAAACGGAAGTCCAAGCAGCACTAAACTAACAAAAGTACATTGTACCATAACGTCACGTCACAAGAAGGCATTAGTTCACACAGATAATCTTTCACAATCTTTTCAGCTTTAAGGCACCTTTACACTTTAGAAGTTTAACAGACTTGTATAAAGACATCAGCTCATTTTTCAGCTCATTTTTTAATGGAACAAAATCAGGGTTAATATTCAAGAATCTACATTCATGGATAAAACATTTACACACAAGTTATTATTATTTGTATCTTTCATAAATACACCAAATTTAAAACTATTATAATCTAACATGGGAACATTGTTGTTTACTAATAGCCAATTATACAAGTCATCCCAAAGTTTCTTCACAATACTGCATTCATAAAATAAGTGTCCTTGAGATTCAATACAGATTTGGCAAAGTTTACATACAGTATGATATCTTGGAATTGGTATCTAAATCTTTACATGGTACACATCATTGATGGTTTTAAAGTGCATTTCTTCCATTTTAGGTAAAAGGGGATATGGTAAATATCGGGATCTTGTTATTTCATTTTCTTTTTTTGACCAATTTGTAGGCAATATTTTCCGTTTAACTGAGAGGAGGAAGCATAGAACCCTCTGTCTACAGTATGTCACTAACTTAACTCATTGACTGCCAATGACGTCTATACACGTCAATTAGGTTTTTTGATGGGGTTTATGTAAAAAATCAGGCCTCTAGACAGAAAGGAACTGATTCTGTAGATCGCACAAGTCATATAAAATATATTTTTTAGAGCAAACAGTACATGCAAACACAGGAGAAGCGTGGGGGAGAAAGAGGGAAAGAGCTGCAGGAGCGGGGCAGAAACAAAACAATATTCAATATGAGAAGTTGTGGGTGTTTTGGACGTTTCTGTGTTTTTTTTATTGTCACATTACCACCTGCAGTTCCACTGTTGTCCACACATTTGTCTGTGCAACAAAACAACATCCCTGTGTTCAACATAGTAGTGTAAAATAATTCAGCGACCCTCTAGATGTACAGACAGTTCTGTCCTGAAAAAAATGAGCTATGACATGCCCATAGTAAACAGAGTCTAAGATGAATTATCAGGAAAATGTAAAATTGAACAGATTTAGTAGAGCAGGAAAATATGGGGGAAAAAATGTCCCTCATGGCTTTAACATCTAAATAAAGCCTTTTCTCACTGTTGTTTCTGCTGTATAATGTAATGAAAACACTTTTCAGTTGTTTGGGATGTCACTAAAGCAAAAAATATTATAATCAAAGACATTTTTCTGCTCGAAATGTTGCTGTTCACAAAAAGGCAGTTTTCTCTGGGGGTTTTTTTGTCAGAAACAGCATTTTGCGTGATTTCACCTATTTTCTACTGACGATTACTAAAGACTGGAAAGAGGTACAAACAAACTTTTTTTTCAGAAGAAAGAAGAGAGTCTAATCTTTCTTTTGGTTTGTTTGGTTTTGACATAGACCTAGAACTAAATTTTCTGTGGGTCGTGAAAAAACAGTCAAAATCCTGAAAAACCTCTGGCAGTATGGGAGACACTGATTTGAAAATGTCTGGCAGTAAATGAGTTAAAAGTTTGAATAAATATAACCTTTCCTCGACTTTTTGTCATTAAATCGCGGTTTCACTGATATGAAAAGATAAAAATTTTCCACAGAAATTATTCCTTAAACTAAGTCCTAATTACAAAAGGATTAAAACCTGTAATTTGCAAGGTCTTTTATGAATATTTTACCAATCGATCATGTTTTCGCATCAAAGACAAACGTAGACCATACTTTTTGTTATGTCAAAATGTAGATAAAGTAAAACCGAGTGCTAAGAGGCGCCTCATTTGAATAATTGTTACCTTCGAGTTATTCCCCATTCATAAAACTCAACAACTGGTCCCTCGCTTCTCATTAGTGTGTTTATGCCGCGGCGCCATCCAAAACTGACAAACAAATTAGCACATTACGAAGGCGCTAGACCTGCAATGTCATGTTTGAAATCACCGAGGCCTTTTGCTGCCTTACTAAATTAACTTGCATAACTTAATGAGACGATGAATACAGTTTTCAGGCAGACTTTGCTCCTGACAAACTGTGAAAACATTACTATCTATACAAGGCAAAGGCTACCACTTTTAGCTTTGAAGTGTCCAGTTATCGGTGGGAGACCATTGTTATTGCTTTGACATTTGCGTTTCCGATAAATAGCCATAGATCAGGTTGGACAAGGCGTTGATAACAGACAGACAGTGATTACCAGTCTCGCCGTAACCCTGTTGAATATACAGTACTGCTCTCTTGCCATACATTTGAGGAACTATCCTTCTCCACCAACTCCAAAATCTGTGTAAAATATTAATATCTGAATGATTCACTTTAGCCCGTTGAGATAGTTGCTGTGATGTGGAAATCCTTAGGCAGAAATAAATTGCAACCGACTCATTAAGTGTTAACTGTGCAGCCTCATCCGACTGCCAGAGAATACACACCAAGTTGAGTTGCTAATTAGAAGCAGCCCCATGTGTGGGCCGGTGCTGGCATGCCCAAATTCTGGTACAAAATTAGGAAATAAGGCTTCCAAATGAAATTATTCACCACAGTTTTGCTCGTTGTTGTTTTATTTATAGACGTTAGAGACAGATCGCACTGGTGGAATGGTTAAATGTGAATATAATCGCCACCAGTTTTGTTTTGATACTGAAAGAGCATGTCTTTATCTGAGAGCCAACCATGCCCAATCTGTAGAAGTAAGATACCGCCAAGAGATGGTTGGCTTTGCTAATAAAAGCTTATACACAGCTAGGCCTGTCATGATAACTTTATTTATTTACTGTAGATATATTGTCTAAGAAAATATCATTCCGTCTGTGTAGGTTCTCAGTCGTACAGGAGTTGTCCATCGTAGGCATCGTGGGACCGTCTTTGGACTAAGATCGAAACGTCCTACACTTCAACTACAGAGTACAGATGAAAACTGAAGAATCTTTGCCTACGAAAAACGATATTATTGACTAAATAGTTTTATATTGCACGTGCAATTAGTCTTGACAAAAAAACGAAATGAAATTGAATTAAACTTGATTAGAAATAGCCTACATCCTGTATACACCAGGGGTCGCTAACCTCTTTTACTCCATGAGCTACTTTTGCGTAACAAAAATGTCAGCGAGCACCTCATGCTTCAAAGAAAAACTTGAATGGCCATGATGATAATTCAACACAATAAAAGAAAAAAGTGTAGCTTTCGCTTCATACTTTGCTATATTCACCTAACTGTTTGGAGATGTTTTGTTCAGAACAAAAATATGTATCTAAAATTTGACTCATCAAGTGTAATAGAAAGTAATGCTGCCTACACACCTAATGCCAACAGATTACCACCTTAGCTCAAAGGTTGGGCTCCCGTTTTGGATGCATGAGATCGCGAGTTCGAATCCACCTCTGGACATACACTGTAAAAAGTGTTGCTTCCATAGGAAATTTAAAAAATAATAATTTAATGTCTTGTTACTAGTAGTAACAAGACATTAAATTAAGTTTGTTGGCTGAACACAAAACGGCCGATGGAACCGCTTACGCCATTTTTTTTATTTCAATGTACCTCTTTTTCCAGTTGGTCACAAGGAACAACAAATTGGTGCTTATGAACACACATACAGACACAAATCATACGGAGCTACCCCCGAAAATCAGGAATGATAAAAAGAAATACAGTTTTGTCAGTGAGGCGTGCTTGGGACAGTGAAAAATATATAAATATTGTAACCACCAGGGATTGAACCCAGGCCTCTGGTGTGGGAGGCAGATGCTTAATGGAAGCACCACTGAAGATATTGACTTTGATGGTACTTATAATCAATGTAACAGGCGCCCGACGTCAAAGCTGTAGCATTGCGTCAATGTGTGTCTATGAGCGATGTCTTTGGTGGATTCGCGCGTCCAGGGATGAGCGTAATGTGCGATGACGCGCGTTTGGCCTGAACGGGGCATAAAAAGATATTGCCGAGCTACTTGGAAAGGGCTAGGGCTAGGGCTACCGGTAGCTCCCGAGCTATTGGTTGGAGATCCCTGGTATACACTGTAACTGTCATTATTAAGATTATACATTAGAGAAGAAATGGGCTGTTTTTTATAATAATAATAATTTAATTCAAAATCGTCTACTCTCAGAGGTGGCTGTCGGAGAGAAAGTGACGCAGCTGATGCGCCTCTGTTCTTTGACGGTCGTTTAAAACCCCTTTGTGCTCCACTTTTCTCAGTGTGGTTAAAGCGTGCACTACATCAGGGATGTTTGGTGAAAATATCAGTAGTCTATATCACTGTGACTTTGAAGACATTTGTTAATTTCTCCAGTTAGCGTTCAGCTTTAGCCGCGCTGTCATCCCCTGCTCCTCTCTCTCCTCCTGCTCCACACACAGCAACCTCCTCATTTGTTCATATGAAAAATACCAAAGCAACATGGCTTTTGCGTCATGCATCTCCAACTTGGAGCAGGAGAACAGCAGTCTACAAAAAACACAATAAATCGTGTGCACTGTTTGAGAGTCTCTGGCATGACAGACTTTGTTGTGACAGTCTTCACACATACTATGCCTACTTGGGCTGAAGTCTGCTATGTGCTCACACCAGAGTATATCTTGATGAGTTAAAATGACTGGAATTAAGAATATTTGACCTTAATATGAGTACTTTCTACTTTTTGTTCTTATTTCAAGTAATGTGCGGTAAAGTGCAAAAAAATTCTATTGGCTGATTATTTTACTTGCCGACTGAAAGGCCACATATTCTTAATTCAAGAAAGCTTTGGGTGTCCACTGGAGTTCTTTAAAGGCCATGTACATCATTCAGCCTGGAGTCTTCTTGCAAGTAAGAAAGAAAAGAGCATCTTCAAAACAAATGTGCGCAGACTGAGCGTTCCTCCCTGGAGCTGGCCAAGAGTAAATGTCCTAAAATGGTGTGACTTACAAGAGACAATAAGTCAATCTTCCTAATGTGATTCTAATTTCCCTGTTGGCCTCGCTCACCTGGTTTAAAGGAAAGATGGGAGACAGAAGAGTGCAGTAAGCTATGGCAAACAAAGACTTAAGGGGAGGCAGGCAAAAGTCATGTTAAATTTGCAGATTTTGGGCCAGTTTAATTTCTTAACATATGAACTTTCACCTGGAAACCATCTTCACAGTAACGTTTTTGATTATTACACTGATTCAACGATTCTCTATATATTTATATTTATACAACATCTCAGAGACTTCGTTGACACGTCTCCCTGGTCACGGACAGCATAAGTCTCCACGAAGTCGCCGCAACTGAGATGTCTCTGAGACCAGCAGAGACTCAAGTCTATTTGTCTATTTATCCAACCTAATGTCAAACCGGATACACTGAGTTTTGAACCTCCTAAAACAAATGTCTCATTAATAACTAGCTTACTCAAAAACAAGATATTAAAAATCTGCTCAGATAAAAACATGTAAAAATAAAACTGTGAAGATCTTTGTAATGATTCCTCGGGAGAAGGTAGAAGTATGATTCTTTCAAGTTCCAATCGATGACAACTTACTGAGACAGGAACCGATTGACAATAACAACCTTAGAGTGAAACCATCTCCAGTGTCATGCTAATGAGCCTGGACTACTGGGCGGAGCAGGGCCATAGGGAAGTGTCAACAACCTTAGAACTTAGCCCAGGGTGAGACAATACAGAGGTAACAAGCCATAGTATGAATAGGCTAAGATGTTTTCCTACCTTTAGTACCAAGAGAGGAGGGACTTAGAGGTTAACTCCTCCTTCTGGTTTACTCTTAACAGACCCACAGTGTGCTCACATCGTTATTAAGCTGATGACGATCTTTGGACTAAGATCGAAACGTCCTACACTTCAGATGAAGACTGAAGAATCTTTGCCTATGATATATTCAACGTTCAGTCTCCCGGGACTGATTAACACTACAACTAATCTCATGCACATTATTTCTCCAGCAATGCATGTCTTTAGCCTAAATACACACAGTTAGTTCTATCTATCCTCCAAAGTGGTGGCTAGTGATAAACACAGGGTCATATCAGTGCATTGACATGTTTACTTACAGCACAGTAGTTAAAACCATCAAGATAATCTGTCCGTGAGTCTTTCAACTACATATCACTGTCTGCACACACTTGACCGACCGATAAAAGAGGTGATTTTTACAACTTCTCAAAGCCTCGCAATCTTGTTTTCACTCTAATTCTCCTCCATATCTGACAGAACTGTGCGCCTGGCCTTGGTCAGGAGCCATTATCTTCACCAAGGACTTGACACGTGAAAAGAGTTGTTGCTGAAAGAACAGAAGTATGTGTGCTTTTAATCACACATTTGGACTGCAGCGTTGGAAAGTCAAATACATGTAGCCTATATGGAACATTTTAGTGATAATAAACATACTTATCTTCCCCAAAAGCCTTTTGGGGGTTTCAAGTTTGACAGAGAATAACCAGATGACACCATAGATTACTACATGTTGCGCACACATCCATTCGATTGATCAATGTTATTAACACAGCCATGATTTTGGACTTTGGGGGAAAGAGAGATAGAGAATAATAGACATGTACAGCACCAGCCAAAGGTTTTGGAAACACTTTTTATTGTTTTATTTCAAGACTTTTTACATTGTAGATTCTCACTGAAGGCATTCATTTATGTTTTATTTCTTCAAAATGCTTAGCTGCTTTGCACACTTTTGACATTTTCTCAATGGGATTAGAGATGTCCATTGTGTCTACTCGTGTGATAAGTCTAGTAAGATTCTTTTATTCAGACAATAGGATTAGAAGTGTTAATTCTTTGGATTAAAGCAGTGATGTGTCATTGAGGGCCACATATTTAAGGGTATATGGCACAGAGAGCCACTGACTGTGGTCAATGCAGTGAAACAATAATGAGAGACGTTTAAACTGTGTAACCTACACTGCCCGGCCAAAAAACAAGTCACCACAAAAGCAAGTGTCACCCGCACAGTAGGCCCTTTAGCTTTGATACAGCACCATTTGCTGTGGCATTGTTTCAATAAGCTTCTGCAATGTCCACAGATTTATTTCCATCCAGTGTGGCATTCATTTTTCAATTCGATCTTGTATTGATGATGAAGAGTGTGAACACTGAGCAAAGCCTTCTCCAGCACATCCCAACTATTCTATAATAATTCTATAACATATGGATACTGTGGCGGACAATCCATGTGTGAAAATGACCATTCACACTCCTGAACCACTCTTTCACCATATGAGCCTGATCCTGGGATTGTCATCTCGGAATACGCCTGTGCCATCAGAGAAGAAGAAATCCAGTGATGAAATAACTCATAAATAATAATTCAGGATGTTCATGTTTCAGCTGATCTCATTCTTTGGGCATTTGGTGTTGCCCATATCTATCTGATATTTTCTTTTATGTGAAATATTATTTACAATGACACAGTCTTCAGATTACATTCTATGATGAAGTTTATCGATTTGACGGACCATCCTTTGTCCATTATCACCAAAAGTAAAACATTTTCTCGAGCTTTTAGGATGGACCAATCACAGCTTTTGAAATGATGACTCATACCTAGCAACAGGGTCAGCCACACCTCCTCACTAAGATAGGAGTTTTTGTCGATTCTCAGAGTTCTCTGAATGTTCTGGAATCACTCCTAAACTAAGACTCCTTGCTAGGAATGTTTTGGTTAAGTAAGTAAGTAAGTAAGTAATTTTTATTTATATAGCACCTTTCACAGACAGAAGTTACAAAGTGCTTCACAACAGAATTAAAATACATTTACAAAAGTACAAATATAAAAGACAGAATAACAAGGCCAAGACAACACAAAATCAAAGACAGCCCAAAAGAAAACTAAGCGAAAGCTTTGGCAAAAAGAAAAGTCTTCAGATCGCTTTTAAAAGTCTCAACAGAATCAGTGGATCGCAGAGAGAGCGGAAGATCATTCCAGAGCCTGGGAGCAACAGCCTGGAAGGATCGGTCTCCTCTGGTCCGAAAACGAGTGCGTGGAACCATCAGCAGATTCTGGTCCACAGACCTCAGAGCCCTCGCAGGGGTGTAAGGCTGGATCAGATCGCTAATATAAGAAGGAGCCTGAGCATGTAAGGCTCTGAAAGTTAGAACCAAAATTTTAAAATTGATCCTGTAAGACACAGGCAGCCAATGAAGCTCTTTGAGAATAGGGGATATGTGAGTCCTCCTATTTGTGCCGGTCAGAATTCTCGCTGCAGAATTTTGCACTAGTTGCAGTCGAGAGTTAGGAGCTCTCTGAGAGGAATCTCAGAATACGGCCCCTTATGGAGCTCATTGAGAAAATGCCAAAAATAAAGATGTATTTCCTACATAATTCCACCTGTTCATTCATGGTTTATTTCCGTCAATGAAACCATACAATGTAAATAATGTTGGAAATTAAGAAAAACCGATACTATGTGAAAAGTGTTTCCAAACTTGTGACTTTTAGAACTCACACTCTGCTTCCTGAAAGTACACTGTGCTTATATAATCTCATTTATACATTAACTTGTTTGATTTACATCTACTTACGTTTTGAATTTTGGTACCAGGAACTTTGAAAGACTCTTCTGTAGATTTAGTGCATTTTGGCCTGAAGTGGAGACATTTTACTTTATAATTACAGAATGAAATATTACATGTTTCCACTCTTAATCAAATAAACTGTCCGGTGCAATTTAGCACAAAGACATTACTATAAATGGAGAGAGTTCATGTTTACGGCTGAAGGATATGAGGGAAAAGTAGGGATACTATGAGATTTTACTATTACTTCAACACAGTGTCATTAAAGTTAAACACAAATCTAATTGTGTCAAAACAAATTAGGAAAAAACACTAAATCAGGACCAATACAAGGAAAAACTTGTACATGATGAAACTGAAATCTTTACAAATTTGTAGTTACTTTAGGCTGTGTTTGTAAATAATGTGTATGTCACAGTCAGATGAACAACTTCAATGATGGTTTGATATATTGTGGCTTCTTGAGATACGGATATTTTGCCAGATAATATTGCAACAACAGTATTTTTTTGCCACGGTGTTACATGCAGAGCCATTTTAAAGCAGTTGTGTAACTTTGTATCACCTTTATGCTGCTGAGAATTATATCAAGTCCACTTCACCTTGTTTTCATAGAGGCTGGCATCGACCGTACAGCCTCCAGCCTGGCTTGAATGAAAAACACTTTCAATAGTTTAACATAAAATTGTAATTCTATTCTCTATAGCAAATACACAAGGCCTTAGAACCTTGGAAACACTAAAACAATTGGTGTGCTGGAAATTTGACCTTTAAAAGATGCACGTTCTTCTGTTAATCTGAAATTAGTCACCAAGACTGTGAGATTTTCACAAAAGTATGCCTGTAGATGACTTATTTGTTGTTTATGCAAAGAGACTGCTGTGAATTCACAGAGAGTGAAAAGTGACTGGTCCTTGCTATATTAAATAAACAACTTCCAACAAAAAGTGATATGGTCATATTTGAAATTAGGGGTGTAACGGTTCACGTGGATGTATTGAACCGTTCCGGTTTGGCCTGCTCGGTTCGGTCCACTTGTGTACCGTTTCTTTTAATTAAATAATGTAAATTTATTATTAACGTAATTTTAGGCGGAAATAAGTTTTCCGGAGATTTTCCGCACGGACGCTATTGAGTGACGCGCAGCTTTGAAAACAGGGGAGCCGCGCACATGAACAGCGGCAGCCACGGGGATGATGGAGGGTCTAAAACTGCCTCGTACCCGCCATAGGACCCTCCGTTCACGACCCGAGTCGCGGCGTGTAGAGGGAGTAAAGGGCAGCTCTAGTCCAGCATGTAGCAGCAGGAGCCGCCTCTCGTTTCCGTCGCGTCCACCTCCTTTCTCTTTCTCCGCTAACCGGACTGTGTTTTGCCGATGTGCGGCATATTTGACAAATAAATGCTACCTGCATGTAGATCGCTTAATTCTCCCCCTGTGACTTTTTCAGTCCTGGTCACTGGACAGGGAGCAAAAAGTCTGTTGAGACGAGGTGTGTCAGCTCCGCCCCCTGTTCACAGCTGAGCTGAGACCTGAGCACTGGGCCTGGCTCTGTTCTGGCCAGTGGCATCAAAAATGTTATGAATGCCATAAAATCAACCTGTCCTTGATTATTACTGTGAATGGTCCTCAGCCACAACAGTCACTGCCCCATAATCACTTATTAATTATAATAAAGCATTTTAGGCACATAATGTGTATGATTTCATTATAAAAAGTGCAATTTATTTGAAATATCAGCCAAATGTGTCCCATTTTTTAACTTTAAATGCAAAAAGTCTACTGTGCACTTGGCATCTTTTCAAAACAAAGATTTTGTAAGTTATTTAACCTTAGATTTTGTTTTTGTACTGAAAATTAACCGAACCGAGCCCTCCAGGAAACTGAACCAAAACGAAATAGATTTTTGCGTACCGTTACACCCCTATTTGAAATATATCTGTATATATTCTGTGACAATATTAGCCTATTTAGGTTTGACTCAGTCATAATGTCTGTCTCAGCCTTGACTGGTTGAAGCTAGCCTTAGCATTCTGCTAACTGCAGTGTCTTGCACGGTCATCAATAGTACTATTTTGGAGTGTAAACGTCATAAAATGACTGAGTTCCTACAGGTTCGGAGCTTTCAAATGGCATACAGCATGTCCATATTTACTTCAATGAAGTTGGTGAAAGTATCGGTTCAGTATTGGATATTTTATCGGCTATAATATACGAAAACTAATCAAAAATGAGTAAAAGTTTCTTGAAAGAGCATAATATGACCTTGATTTCAGCAGGAAAGTCAAATCTACCAATGGAATCAGTCTTTTTGCACTTAATAAGAAAAAACATCTCATTCCATTGACAGATATCCCTTTTTGCAGTGTTTACTATTCTAAATTTAACAATGAGTGTGTTTACATGCAGTCGAGTATCCTGGTTATTAATAGGGATTTTAAGTATCCTGGTTTTGTCTGTGTCCATGTAAACACAATATCCCCATTTCAGTTTTCTGGATAAGCCAGTATCCAGTTTATTAGAAACCAGGATACTCTCACTGGGATATACCCACAGTATCCAGGATATTGGGTCATGTAAACGGAGTATCCTGGTTTCTCACTGCTGCTGTCGTACTGAGCATGTGCGAACTTCAGACACAAATACGGCAGGAATCTGCTAAGATTACGAACAACACGGTCACTTGAGGTAAGATCTTGCCCCTGTGTTTAGAGAAATGGGTTAAAAATGAAAGTGTTAGCAACATTGCTAAAGAGTTTAGCTCCTGACTATTTGTTATTAGCCCCGCCCCACTCTGGAGCCTAAATATCCAGGATACTGTTGTTTCCCATGTAAACAGGAATATGAGTATCCAGGTTTCTCCGAGCGCATGTAAACATCATATCCAGAATACCCCCATAACCGGGATAATTACTAATAACCAGGATACTCGAGCGCATGTAAACGGACTCCATGTGTCTAGAGACCATTTCACAATGTTCTTTGATGCTTCTTAAAAGCTTTACCGCACATGTGCAGGTCATAGGTTAAGGCCGCATCGACGCAAATATGGCATCATCAAATCCATGGAAATGTAAAAATATCGATCAAAACCAAAGCTCACGAATTACGACTGATGTGATGAAAACAACTTCGAAGGACAAACTTCAAAGGATGACGAAGACAAATAGAGGCAAGTGCGAGCCTCTTTGCAAAGTCCTAGCCACGCAGTAAACTAGGTAGAAGTACAGTTTTTATTCAACAACGTGTCATAATACTACTATCTCCAGTAAGTGCATAAACCATTCTTTGTTTTGTACTGCTAATCATATGCAAGTCAGTATGAAAAACCAATGAGTTTATCATCATTGATACAACCCTGATGCGGCCTTCACCTTTGACCCCGTGCATTCGTAGTAAACATTGTGAACTGGGCTGCCTGCTCTGGAGCACATGACCTATCTGTCCGGTTCTCCAGGGAGCCCCTTCAAAGGGAATAAATGGTTGCTCAGCAGGACCTCACTCTCAGCCCACAGAGACATTTATCTATTTTTCATAGTGTCCCTGCAGCTATCCCTTTCTTTCTCTTCTCCCTCTGTTATCCCTCTCCTCTTCCATTCCTCATCTTTCCCCTCTCTCTTTTACTACCTACTAATTTGTCTTGTAATTAACAACATTTTGACGATTTTTAAACTGATTTATTTGTTGATATTTACTGTAAGTCCTTCTTTTCAAAAAGCAAGATATTTTTTATTGTGTACAGTGGGGTTCCCGGAGTGGGGGGTCGGACCCACTGAGGGATGAACTGGGGTTCCAGGTAATTTCAAGACCATAAAGGGAGACACTATAGGCAAGACTCATTTTTTCTTTTCTATTTTCAGGTTTTGGCCAGTTTGATATCTTAACATATAAACTTCCACCTGGAAACAAATGAATGGCTTAATCTTTACAATGAGCAGTGTAATGAATCAACATTTCTCCATAGAACTATATGGGAAATAGTAACTTCAATAACTATTTTCTCCAAATGCATATTTCTTACATTCTTACAACAACTCAACTTCAGTAGCTCCTAAAGACTCCAAACTTTCCAGTCTTGGACTAAATAATATTTTTGTCGGTTTGTTCAGGGGGATTTTTCAATATTTAATTCCTTGCCTGATTTATTGAGTTTTGAAACCCCCAAAACAAGGCAATAATAATAACTAGCTTATTCAGAAACTAAACAAAATGTTTCCAAAATCCCCTCTTAACATATCTTTGTAACTAATACAAAGATAAACCATAACCACAGAGATATCTGTGTCTGTCTTAATTAACATCCAGTACATTTATTCCCGTACTGCAGTCAGTAACATACAGCAAAAGTTTCAATTCTTTTTTTCCCCCCTATTGACCTGCAGTGTCTCACCTTAAAAAATGTTAAACAGTATGATATTTGTCAATTGAAAACATATCGATAATACAAGCATTTATTTTGTAACAGATATTTTATATTCTTCATCCAAATCCATTCTTTGATTACCCACTGCAAAAAACAGGATTTTCTGTGTCTAGCAGGACATCAGGAGCATGTTTTGTTTTGCTGGCAACAGTATAATCCAAAATATGACACAGGGTACCTTTAAATAAATAATATTAATCAAAATTGACAGTGTTTTGCTGTTTGAAATGATAAAAAGTAGCAATTACATTTCTAACTTGGTTTTGCTGCTTTAAAAATAAAACTTGTTTGATATTTAAATTAATTTCTGTAATAGATTTTGTATCAAACACCAAGGCTCCTCTCCTTCAAAACATAGGACTTCTTTGGCCATTTTTTACGCACAAAATGCATTACTTCTACCTCTCCTTCGTCCACACTCTCTCCCCCTCCCTCCCTTTCTCTTTATCATCCCATTTCCTCTCCAAACGTGGATGAGTATACGCTTTATATCTAGGGTCAAAAGATCCATGCCTCAGTCAGCACTTTCTGTCAGGAGCCAGGTTCAGTGAGAGGACGGCTTTATGAGCGGGAGCTGTGATAAATAACACATTGAAAGGATTGGATTTCACAAGGGACTTTCTCTCAGAAGACGGGAGAAGCCTCAATGCCTGCTTGTGACGACACCAACCAAAACCAAAGTCATCAAAGCTGCTGTATTCCATCTTTGGCCTGTGTCTGTCGCAGGTGTACACAGGGAATCATGTGACTTCATCTTACAGTTTCTTACAGAGACACAGCAGGCTAAACGCTAAAGTAAAAAAAAAAAAGAAGTATTATTTTCGCCTGGTATTTATTCTTGTTTTATTGCTTCTAAAAGACCTCCTCATGATGCACCATCAAGTGCTTGGACTCTTTATTTTCAGAATCACATCAGAATGCTGTAGTACAGTAGAGAAAAACAACCAAAAATTTGAATTTCTCACCTCACTCTTTCTCTATATGTGAAACATCAATAATGAAGGCTGTGGTCACTACAAAATGTTTTGTGGGTCGACCTGGTCCAGGAGATGGAAAGTATATGCTGTAGTTACTGTAGAAATGTTTATTTTTTACAAAAATCACAAAAACATTTAGGCGCTCATATCACTATTTTGATCATTATTCCAATAAAATATGCTTGTATAAACATAAAAGGCTTAACCTGACTTTCTTTGTGCCATCTGTGTTTATTCTCCATATACCTGTATTTGCATTTTTTATGTTGTCCCAAATGTTACCTCATAGATTTGTTAATTTTTGACACAAATGTTACTCCATACTTTTGCCCTCCATGTTCTATCTAAACAGAAAACAAGTGCGCCCCCGAGGTGTAGAGCACACATTTCTGAGCATGTCAAAACAAAAAGTAAGTCTCTAGCCCATTCCTGTCAGAAGTTATGGATGTTTAAAGAACTAACCAAAATGCTCACTCGAGCCACTAGGGGGCAGCCTACATCTAAAACTTCTACACCTGTCCAGCAGAGGGCACTGACACTGAACCATTATTAAAGCTACAAAAACAGGAGCTGTTCTGTCACTGGTAAAAGGGTTGTTTTCAGTGTTTTAGGGCCCCCTGGTGACACAGGCTTGTAATACAAGAGTAAGCCATTATTATTATCGGTTAGGCTACAGGCATGTCCGGTGTACAGTTGAAACACACTGAAATGTCAAGAGGAACTGGATTTACCACTGCCCATGCGTTCAGCGCTACTTTCTCATAGAAAATCCTGGAAAATCACTATTAACAGCGTTTAGACTTTGTATTACATAATATACATGACCTAAACCTAATCATAACCTTAATTGACTTTGATCATAAACAGTTTTGAATGCAAATGCAGTTCGGGTATCGCTTAGTCTATATATAGTCATTTCATTCAAAACGAAAGTCAATTAAGGTTAGGATGAGGTTTAGGTTTAGGATTACGTCATGTATATTTATGTAATACAAAGTTTAAACGCTGTTAATCGTGATTTTCAACAAGAAACTAGTGCTGGACGCATGCGCAGTGGTAAAGTTAGTGCCTCTCGACAAAGTAGTGCGTCTCGACTGTACACCGGCTTTGACCAATTTTAACATGTAAATCAAATGTGCTGGATTATTACAGTGCTAATCATTATTAATAATTTAAAGAAAAAATGTTTTGTCAATAGTATTTTCCTGTTTACAATATATGCGGCCCGCGACCCGCCATCGTAGGTGAATTCCGCCTCACGACCCAAATGAGTTTTGACACACACGCAGAGTCAGCGGTTTTGTAAAATGCTAATTTGGCACTTCCGGACACAAATTTTCAACCCAACTTCACACCGCTTCCCAGAGGCCTAGAAGGACATGGCTGATTTTAAAGCCCCAACCCTCCTCTTCCCAGTCACATTGTCAACGTTGTCAATTTTCGTTTTGGAAATTTCTTTCAAAAACTGTTTTCTCTCCCATAGAGTTGTATTGGCACCTGCTCAAACTGAAATAAAATTCTGAAATGTGAACACAACCTATTAAAAGTAGCTATGCACTATTGCACAGTAGCTTCTTAAAGAGTATAGGACATGGTTTGTTGATACAGAGCGTTTGAGGGATAATTACTAATCACAGTGAGGGCTGACGCTGACGCAAATGTCAGGCTTACCTCAAAGATCTGCGTCATCGATGCAAATTATACAGTATGGACTCGGGGCATGCACTGATATTGTTTTCATAAAACAAGAATCCTAAATGTCGAAGTCAGAGTGTCGAAACAAAACAATAACAACGCACACTGCAGCTAACTCATTTGTTTTCCCTGTGTATGGACCAAGAGCACAGTCCAGTAATTATGCAAACTAAAGTGAACTGGAATCTGACTTAACCAAGGCAATGTTGCTACTTTGTATTGCAGGATGTAATTGTGTATCTATTTATTATTATTATTTAATTTACTTTCAGGACCGTGGTATGTTCTTTGGCAAATTGTAATTATGTGAAATAAAAAGTTAAATAAATACATATAATAGCATGCATACTTCTGAGTAGGTTTTCAGTCGTACAGGAGTTGACCTTCACAGGCAACGATTCTTCAGTGTTCATCTTTACTCTGTAGTTGAGGTGTAGGACGTTTCGCTCTTTATCCAAAAAGCTTTGTCAGCGAATGAACGTTCATTCACTGACGCTGACGTAACACCAACAAAGTAACACTGGGTGTGGCGCCTAAAGGGTTAAAACTGTACAAATACTATTACTGTAAAGGTGGCCGCACACTAGAGGATTTTAGATCTTTTGGGACTAAAGATCTGTGCACAGACCACACACATTTAAGGACAGACATGAGGACACACACATACACACACATGAGGAGTCCCACCACAGATCATGCCATGAGAGAAAGTTTTTGTTGAGCCACACCTACCTAAAAATAGAATTTCCTGTGTCTAGCTGGTCAGTAGGAGCATGTTTTGTTTTGCACTGTAGCTTTAATGTTTGACTTTGGCTGTCTCTGTATAAGAAGTATTATGTTCTCAATGCCTTGACTGAAGTGTTTACTCTGAGCGATATGTAATACAGCCTATGATGCATATAGAGTGACTTCTTTCTTCTCTCCCCTCTCCAGACATCATCGTGCTGATTGCCTCGGTGGCTGTGGTGTCGGCGGGGAGTCAGGGGAACATCTTTGCCACGTCTGTCCTGCGGAGCCTGCGTTTCCTGCAGATTCTGAGGATGGTGCGCATGGACCGCAGAGGAGGCACCTGGAAACTGCTGGGATCGGTGGTCTACGCTCACAGCAAGGTGCGGCGCCACACGCATCCACGCGCTGTACCTTCAAATGGAGTGGAAAACCTGAAGTATAGGGATGATAGGATTCATTTAGGCATTTATACAGACATCGCAATATCATCAATAGTGTTTTAGAAGCTGCGATGTCTGATCTCTGTGTCTACTCACAAAAAATTGTTCATCTTCTTCACCTCTTTTTCAATAATTTTCAGCTTTTTAAAATTTTCTTTTTAGTGTTTACAGAGTAAAATCAACCCAAACATAAATAGTACATAGTAAATAGTACAATAATCGCCATCACACAAATACTCACCCTCTCAGTACAGCGAGGCAAAGACATAAACAGAACCAGGCTAAAATAACAACTTAATGAGCATGAGGCTGAGTACAGATGGTCCTGAGGAGATGGGGCAGAGGCACCCAAACCTCCACTTCTATAAATAATACAAGAGAAAATAAATATAGAACTAAAATGAATAAATAATAGTAAATAGTGATAACAGAATCAATAAATACAGCTAAAATGAATACATATTAGGTAAAAGCCATCCTAAAAAGGTGAGTCTTTTTAATTGTTTAGAACAATTACAGCAGACATATCCAAAGTCCTGAGCCTTGTGGCCCCCTTATCCATGTGCAAATCCCACAAGGGACCCCAAGTAATATAAATTAACTCAATTCAAAATAATGATAATAACAGCTTAAAATTGCATATAAATTGACAAATAGCAATGACTGTAGCTGAATATTGATTTTAAGTAGTCAATTGTAACAAAATTATATTTCTCTTCGAACTCCATATTTGAAGACAATATGGAGTTTGACAAGCTTTGTTGACGAGCTTTAGAGCCCCCCTTTGGGAACCAGTGAATTACAGAATGGAACAAACTTCTAAATTAACTAAAATCATGCAAAGACTTGAAAAAGATTAGCTTACTTACTTATAAAACAATACTTTCTCAGAACACAAATGTTTCAGCATTAAAAACAAAACATGGCCAGATTTTACAAATGAGAATGTGATCTATTTGCTTTTGGCTAAATCTACCTTTGATGAAATGTATATATATATATATATATATATATATATATATATATGTATCACAGAGTGTACCTTTTATGAACTGCATTGTATGTTCAGTATTTTGTAAGTTGTTGTGTGTCTCAGGGACTTAGCACAAATAACCTTTTCATTCTTTTTTGATCCATGCTC
>OMNZ01072949.1:2786-16326 GCA_900303255.1 Lesueurigobius sanzi | reverse complement strand
CCTTATCTTCACCATTGAGTCTGTGCCTATTTTGTGACAGTGCCCACCAGAGTGCTTTAGATGGCACGCGTCCAAAAAGGTCACACAACATCGCTTCCATAGCCAACTATGACTATTACAAAAAATCTCCAATGTTTTCCAATTCCCTCCATCACTTTTTAAGTTCCTGTCCTACTTTCACAGAGGTCACGGGTGAATCCAACTACCACAACCCCAATCAGACTTAGTGTCTCAGCGCACATGATTTCTTGCTATCCTAAAAGCCTGCAGATCTGCTGACCTGGCACGACCTGGCTGTCTGTGCCCTCTTGTTCAGTCATGCATTCGACAAGACAGCTACCCACATTTGTCTGCTGCTGGATAGACAATTCCAGCGGTGAATGTTATATGTAAAGGCGTCACACTGTGGATGGAGTCTGTACAAACCCAGGGCATTCAGCCAACATTTACTCAGCCGTGATGCTCCAGGCCGGCTCGCCAATTCTTAGGCTTCATTTAATAAATTTAGGCAGGACTGGATGAGAGACCGGGTGTTCGGATGCCGGCAGAATGAGAGAAATCCTCTGAGTGACACATGGGAAGCGGAGAAGGCAGAAGAATGTGGGGCACTGAAAACCGGAGAGGAGGGGGAATCGGAAAGTTTACCATCTGTGCATCAAAGGTGTGGCTGCGTGATTGTTTCTGAACAGCTCACTCGAATATAAATGCTCTTATTTCCATCCCCCTGTCTGCTGAGATTTGGCTTCTTTTTATTTTTTGGAGCTTTAATCTAACAGGATGCGTGCCAGCGAACAAGTCGGCGATGCTGTTGTGTGGCTGAACCCTGATACACTTGAACAATCTGCTCTTGTGCAAAGCCTAGCAATTATCTCCCGGAATCATGTGGGTAGCTTGATGGCGTTCAGCGAAATTAAAAACTTTTTTGCGTCTTTAAAGTTGGCTCTTGGCACCCATCAAAACCGCGCCAAAGGAGTGTTTTGCTTCTTAAGAGTTCAATCAACAAGGCCTTAGCAGTTGGCAACGAGTCTCTATATAAATAAATACTCCTCTTGATGCACCAGAGCTCTAGTTCTCGCCGATGCCAGTCTTGTAAACATCAAGGCCTGAGCGCATTAAAACAGCGATCACTTCTCTTCTCCCGTTTTGAACAGTTGCATCTCGCTGGGGAGCCGGGGCTTTACCATCTGACACTGTGTTGCTGTGTGTTGCCGCATCTTCCGCATCCCGCCCACTAGCTTCCAGGTTATAGACTTCAAAATCGACTGAACGCCTTTGGAGACTTGCAGCGGAGGGGAAAGTTTTATTGAGAGCACTTTGATTGGCCTTGGTCTCACTTGGATTGGCCCCATACTCAAAATAACAGTCATAAATTCCTGCGTGGCTGTCATCCATGCAGACACCTCCTCGTGTCTGGGTGCAGCTGACAGACTTGCTATTAAGAGAGAAAAATCCCCAGTGGCACGTCTTTCTTCTGGATCTAGGTAATTTTTATCTTTTGGTTCATCTCCCTTTTCACCATTTTTTCACTCACTGTGCGGCTACATTGCGCTTGAGTATCCTGGTTGTTAGTCATGCCCCGGTTATGACAGGTTCTGGATATGATGGTTACATGCGCTCGGAGAAACCTGGATACATGGGAAACAACAGTATCCTTGATATTTAGGCTCTAGAGCAGGGTGCAGCTCATGACAAACGTGGTCAGGAGCCAGACACTTTAGTAATGTTGCTAACACATTGCTCTTTAAGCAATTTCTCTAAACTCAGGGACGAGAACTATCTATGGAAAAGACGAAAAGACTGTAGAGCTCTGTCATAACTTCCAACTGCCGTATTTGGCTCTGTAGTTTGCACATGCTCGGTACATCAATAGTGGTAAGAAATCAGGATGCAGCTCTGTTTACATCTCAGTATCCTGGGAACTGTGGGTATATCCAAGTGAGAGTATCCTGGTTTCTAATAACCTGGATACTGGCTTATCCGGAAAACTGATATGAGGATATTGTGTTTACATGGACACAGACAGGATACTTAAAATCCCTGTTAATAACCAGGATGTTCAAGTCCATGTAAAGGCTCACTGTCCATGCTGTAAAGACCGCCCCATCAGCAGGGCTCTCTGGTGCATAGTTGGAGGTGTTAGTGCCGGGCATCACACTGTGTGTGGTATGGGAATAACAGAGAAAGGCACCACACTCCCATCAGCTGATTCGAGCGCACAGGGCTCACAGCCATCACATTTGTGGGAATAATGGGTCTGGTAAATTACAGCAGGCTTACAAGGGTGCACCGCAGGGCAACGATGGAGAGGATTCTGAACAAAGTCCACATCAAATACTAAAAGGTGTGCTAAAGGAGCATGGATGAAGCAATGCTATCAATAAGACCCAGGGGATTTTAGGTGAAATAATTGTAAATCATCACCTCTCAGCTATTTTGGCTATATAAATGTATGCAACATTTTACAATGCCAAGCTTATACCAGTGTGTAAATCCACATTTATCTTTTATACACTTTGTGGAATGAATTTCAGCTAATACCCTATAAATATACCACACGCTATCATATTCTTCCTTTGTACCAGCCATCAGCTTATATTGATCTCTATGAACTTCAAATGAATGAACCCATTGTGTTGTTTTACTCTCAGCAGCAACTTGTATTATGGGCTGGTGAGGTGAAACTTGAGACTTAATCTCTTCACTAATAGTCCGGTCACACTTCTCAGTCAAAGGGAACACACAAGTAACAGCTTGTCTAAACACAATTTCCTGGATGATTTCATTGATTATTTCACACAGACTTTGCTTGAGCCCTGCAGTTTTCTGAAACAGCAGGCAGCGTAGACCGTGACAGTGGCAGCTCCGTATGCCCACACTTATACTATCAAACATCCACACACATATACAGACTTACATATATCCATACACAGACGGTGAAGGCTGCACGATGCACTTCAGTCATCACTGTAACAAGCTGTGGTTCGCTGAGCCGTGCTCATCCCTCACACGCTGAGCGCCTCGTGGGGCCTTTCTGTGACCGAGCCCTTCTTAATTACACCTGAGAGCGCAGGCAGCTGCTCCTCTTCCACCTCCATGTCGGCATCAATCAGGACTGCCGACCATGGATGAGAGCGAACATTCTCATGCTAAAGACCTGCTCTCTCTTTGCACACTCTTAACATGCAACATGCGCTTAACACAATGAGCCAGTTCATGCCGATGATCTAATTCCCTGTTCTCTTCTGTTTTCACAGCTTTTGTGGAGAGTACTTCATGTTATTTAAAAAACAAAAAACAAAGGCTGACTTTGTGGGCAGAGAGTCCAAACTCACTCAGTTGTTCACGCCCACTGCAGTTATAAAACAAATCTTGACTTTGGATGGAAGTCTTTCATCTTGGCCTTTCCAAGAGCGAGGCCATTATTTTTGATGGACAGCAACGCCCTATACTTTCCATTTGTTATATAAGAGGAAATGCTGTAAACAAGCAAACAATCTTATTTTTTTCTTTTTATCTCTGTCTCCAATAAATTGCACCTGCCCTCCGCTGCGACTGCAGTATCTGATATTGGACTAACATTAAATTAAGCATGAAGACAGAATACAATTTTATGTGTTTTATACACACCAGCTGAGCAAATATATCCCAACAAGCCATATTTCTGTTTTGGATGTATTGGCAGCGCTGTGAAACATAAATATTTATCAGGGCTCCATAAGGTTAAGTGTGTGGGAGTAATAGAATCTGGCAGCTAAAAATATTGCTGAAGCACAACTTCTTCAGGCACGTTTTGTAAGATGAAAATCTTCTAAATGTGAGCGGCAAACACGGAGAGATCCACTCAATGGCCAGTGTGCCATCTCTAAACATTTGGAATATAAAGTAGATGGAATAATGAAAGAATGAAAGCAATGTGCCTCTCCAAACAAATGATGTATTCTGATAAAATAGTGCTGTTTTTCAGCAAAAAACCCTTTCAGGGAGGTCATGCAGTTTATGGCTCCTGGAAGTACTTTTCCATTTTAGTATTCTTCTTGTGATAGACGAAAGTTTACTGACTTTAGAGGAATTTAAAGACCATAAAACTAACACTGTACAAATCGTTTCTTTTTATGGGACTGTCTAATAATGTGGGACCTTTTTATACTTAAATGCACACAGTAAAAGCCCAGACATGGATATCCTTCGACAATGAAAACAAGGTTTCTACACGTAGCAGCAAGTCAAATTTAATGTTTTTTAATGCCCAAATACGACATTTTTAATGCCACAAGTGGTGCATATTCAATATTCATTTCTATATTCAATAGAAACTTTGATAGAATGGAGAACATTTCAACAGTGTATCATTTCTGCCTAAACTGCAGTCTAGATCCTAATTTTTCCCAAACTTCTGAGTAAAAGTAGTTGAAAAATGTTATTATTTTTCGGACTTTTGATGTAATGCTAGTTTGAATTCTATTTAATGCTTTTTAATGACATTTAAGGCCTTATTTTTGACACAATTCATTTAATGACTTTTAATGCTTTTTAATGCCGCGCAGAAACCCTGGTAAAGTTTAAATACATGAGCATTTTAATATCTATTATCTTATCACATGGATGTGGATTTTTCACATAGAAAACATACAGCATCTCAGGTTCATTCGTCTTCCATCAAGCAACAGTAGAAGGCCTTGTATTCATGCATTTTGCGTCCAAACTTGCTGGGAAAAACATAGTCAACCCGGTGAAATGAAAACAAAGCGATGTTTGTTTTTCCTATTTGCTCCTGCATTTCTCAAGATATTGTTGGTTAGGGATTGAATGTGGAGGCAGCAGGAGCCACGTATCATTGGTGAGTTCAGGAACACACGATGTGATCAAAGTCGACTCCAGCTCGAACCACCCGCCTGGAGTCCTGTCAGTGCAACCTCAGTTGTCTGTAATGCTCTGAACAGTCTTTGGCCTCTCAGTTTGTCTCTGCGAACTGAACCGACTCAACCGGACTGACTCACCCATGATGCAACAAGGAAGCATTCCACTCGTGGCTTGATAGGATTTTCAAGAATTCCATGTGCACTTTATAACCTGGCTTTTGTCTTTGAAACTTTCTCTTCAGACATTTCAGAGGGACGGGCTGACGCGGCGCACACCTGAAAAGTCTAACAGTGCTTTTCTTAGGCCATATTTACGGGGAAGTTGCATAAGCCGATCATGTCCACAGTGGAGACTTGTAGTATATTAAGAAATAAGAAGCTTCTCTTCTTTCTTTTAAATCATTATTAAAATAGTTGTGAGGTGAAAGCCCTCAGCATGTTCACTGGCTGAGACTGACAGCCGCTCGGGTGGTTGTCTATTAGTGTCCATCATTTGGACAGTTCATGCAGCTTCCCTGTGTAGGTGGTAAATGAGTGAGTCAGTATCAGTAATTGTTGGTGACTGTAGTGGCAGATTGGTAGCCTATGGCAGTGGTTCCCAACCTTTTTTGCCTTGCGTACCCCTTGGGCCTTTCATGTATTCGATTAGAAAGTGAATGACTAAAACTCCTAATTATCAGTAAAAAAGACAACTAAATACACTGAAACTCTCACTCTTTACAGTTACATGTTTTTAAGCTTTACTTTGAGTATAATAATCCAAAATACAAAAAATTTGCTTACCACCAGTTTGTGTGCAGGGGGAATGACTAATGTATGGTAAAGTGACATTGGCGCAAAGATGCTATATTAATACTACTCAAAGTGTACCATAGGGGGAGCTCTAGAGGGAAAGGAAAACGTCATTCTGGTTCAGTTTGGTAAAATATACAAACAACTTAAATTTGCCATGTTTAGTCTTTCCATAAACAGTTGCAGTTTTACTTGATATACACAACCTTTGCAGATATTCAAATTAAACTAGCTCATTTACATTGATTATCTTGGGCTTAGATCTCTGTACTTCCCCTGAGTGCATGTGCAGTGTTAAAGGAGGGTGTTGTACTTTGAGTGTTACCTTATCGGCTTCCTCTGTCTTATCTGGCCCTGCGTCTCATATCATTGTGTCTGCAGTCTGCTGATCAATTTATTCATACTTCAAATTATTGTGTACATTCTTGACAGTGAGAACATCAGCTTTGTCAGGCTGGTTTGTTGAGTTCAGTTTGTAACACTTATTATTTTTAAGAAATAAGTGTCATTGCAAACTTTTATCAGGTTGTGTTTTGTTGCAGATGCTCTTTATGACTTGTATATAGGTTTGGGATTGTGTTATACAAAAATGCAAAACTCCAGTCACAAGAGGTAAAGAGACAAACTACTGTAACTTATTAAATTGAAATGGCTGATTGCATGATGTGGCTAGGCTAGTTCCGCTGACCTGAAGTTGTGAGCACCAGTACTTCCTGTCCATATTCATTTCCATTAAGAATAGCCGATCGAATACTAATACTAAGACTATGTGGCCCCAGAGTCCAGTGGTAATGCTGTTCTCTAGCCGCATAGCTTGGTGTCGGTAGTGTCGGGCACGAGACTGGTTAACCAGTAAGGTTAGCTGGTTAAGGTGATTGTTGGGCTCTATAACTTGGATTGGGACCATCAGTGAGCACACAGAGTACAGAGGCACCTGTCTGAGTCTGGAAGGCCCACTGTGGCCCAGTACCAACAGTACAGTACTTTATTATAGAGTAATTCAGTTACTAAATGGTAAATGGTCACATTTATATAGTGCTTTTCTACCTGCTTTAGGCGCTCAAACCTTTTGGAACAAGTAGTGAGTAACTATAACTAATTACTTTTTCAAAGTAACGTTCTGAGTACCACTGTTTTCCAAAACCCTGGTTGTAGTGAACAGGGTTTCCACCGTTCTCACTGTTGGGTGATGGTTAGAAATGGGGAAGAGTGTAACTGGAAAACATGGTTCAATCCGGATTCCCATTATAACATGGCAAAAAGTAACACTTACTAATATGAGTACATGAATGAATGAATTCTTTGCACAGAAAATACAGACAAGGGAAATAAGAAACCTTTGTATAAACTTACAAACAAAATCAAACTCATCATTAGTTCATCATGTCTTCATTATGAATGTGCCCCTTAAACTAAAGCGCTGCCGCTTTGATAACTTTAAGTAAAATGTGTTTTACTGTGTTTAAATTGAACAATTACAAACAATATGTGGCAAAGTGGGTTTGTCCCAGAGTTTAATGTGGACACTTTCGTTATGGTGTCATCTGATGGGCGGTAATGTTCAATGGAGGATGTATAAAAAGCTGGCTGTTGTGCCGTTCAGGGCTTCCATGTCTGTGCACGTCACGTTACTTGTAATAAAGTCTGTCTGGTAAGAAACACTTTTGTTGTGAAGTCTGCCTCCCATTTCGACCACGTTTGGCCAGCTTCCCCACACAATAGAGAGCTAAAATTAACATTATTTTCTAGCATTTTGTACAACACAAATCAAAGCAGTCCTAGAAGTGTTCTTGATATCTTTATATATAACTATTTAATTTAAACTGCCTTATATACAAAGACACTGAACACCAAGTTGTTCAAAGAAGTTCAGAAAGGCCTAATATGCTACAATTATGTCCAGCACAGTATGACAACATGTACAGTACTTATCGTTATCATTTATATAAGTGTTGCTTTAGTTTAAAGGACACATTCATAAGGAACTCATGATATGTCTGATTTTGTTTGTCAGATAATCCAAATGGCTGAGCTCTGCCCTGTCTTTATCTGCTCAAAGAATTCATCATGATCATGATTGATTATTCATGATCTATACTGAATCCATTGCCTTAATTATCTGTGTAAGTGTTTTATTATGAAAAGAAATAAACTCAGGTTAATTCATGATGAAGTCATGCAAGAACGAATGAATGAATGCATACATTCATCATGAATTATGCGTTAATTCATGGACCCTTATTACAAAGCCTTACCAAAAGTTGTTTTGACAAATGATTGAAACTGCAGAAATGTAAGACACACGTTTTAGTTGTTAACATGTGGTGATCTGGGGTTGAATTATGGGAATTTAACTTTTAACTTGTCCCTTTTAACTTGTGTTAAAAGGGACAGAATATACAAGATTCATCTTCTCTCTGTTCCTTTTGTTCATGTAAAAATCTGCTGTGATGAAGGCTTACATTTTGCAAACTGAACATGAAATGACATGAACATTAAAGTGAAAGTGAAAAGCTGCTACAACACGTTTTACACATCAATCAAATGAATATGCTTACCTATACCCATTGTGGCTAAAATGAGCAAAACCTAAAAGCGCATTTTTATTAAAAGCATATGTGTAGCCGAATTGTTCCCCTGGAGGAGCCTGCTTGCACAACACATTCAGCTCTATACTTTAATATTATATACAGTAAAATGCATCCTTGAATCAATACTTACACAGGCAGCCAGTCGATACAGCACATAATCACTTTATATACAGTGTCTCACTATGCGTCACAAACACAAACTCGGTCGATACTGATAGTGTCTGCCCATCCCGTGCTCCAGCTCCCATCGATCCAATATGCAGCTTTATGTGTGAAGTTCAATATGGTGGCCCGCGCTAAATTTGGATCAAAGCTCAGGAGAAGTTCCTGTAGAGATATGAGACACTTAAGCATGTCAAGTGTGGAGTGCCGGGCCTCGCTGCCTCCATTAGCTATAAAATTGGGTTGTTTTGGAAGGCCCGAGTCGGTGAGTAAATGTGTGCCATTTTCCACTGAGCGTAAGGTTATTCTGGTAGAAGCGGGGCGTAGCTTCGCTTGTTAAGGGGATCTGTCATAGTTGGTTGGCACTTTCGGTTCAGTCACAGCCTGTGTACTTTTGTGCATGCTTTTATATGTGTTTCTTTTTGCTACCTCAGTAAGTTCTCTTTTTAAGTAGTTTATTTGAGTTTGAAGGCCAAGTTGCAGTACAACCAAAAGGAAAAAACTCTTTATTTGTACTGTATCTTTGAGTCCTTTATGTGTTAACAAAGCACATCCTCAGTGGCCCATTGTGTTCCTATCCTGCCACTCAAAAACTCACCTTGTTTCCTGAAGTACCTCTCCGTACTAAAGTTTTGGGTTTCATCAGTTCACGGGTAAATCACAAGTTTGTGTAGTTGCTGTAAAATTGATAGAGAAGGCCAACTGTATTGTCTCTAATGGCCAGAAGAGGTCAGTATTGACACAAATGGTCATTGATCATTTTCCCATGCTGTGTGTGTAACAGAGGCGTATCTCATCTCAGTGGCTTGGTTTAATAGGCGTGGCACACCCTGGATAGTAGCCAGTTGGTTACAGGGCATACACACAGACAATCCACTGTCACATTCACTGAAATAGGACAGGTATCCAGTTGATCACAGGCTTGGACTACAATATCACAACCACTGCAAGACATAGACTTGTAGTGCAGATGTGATGTATAATGTTTACTACCAAAAAAATCCTTACCCCAAAACAAATGAAAATACATGGGCCTATTGTTAATCGTTTTTTGAGATATACTCTAGGTCCCAAATCTTAAAGAAGTGACAGTGCTCCATATGTAAAAAACATAAACATATTTTATTTTCCTCAAATTTACAAAATTACAAGGGATTTTCTTCCATCTGTAATGCTCCACTCCTCCTTGCTTTCTCGCATAGTGTGAAACACTGACCAAGCAAGTTTTAGCTGAGTTAATAATGCCTCCATGTAAACCAAAAAAGTAGGTTATATCAAAAGCGAACAGGTTTTTGCTGAATTATTTATTATCTAGTGCAAAAATGGATAACATATCTCTGATTAGCTTCCTTCTAGAAATTAAAAGGGCAGCTGACCACAAGAGTAATTGTTCCACATCTCATGATAATCTGTGTCTAGACTCTACTCACAGGAGACTTTCGCCTATGCACATTTGGCACTTATCGTCTTGAACTGTATATTCCCTTCACACATCATAGAGAGTGAATTAAAGAACTTTCAAACTCCGTAATACCCAGATGAAAATTTAACTCTGTGAGATATAGGGCGTAGCTCTGTTACCACAACACTAAAACCTGTTCTTATCGGCTTCATTTCTACACAACGGACACTTTAACGCGACAGTGGCTTTGTTTGTGTTGATTTAAAGCCAGCACTTGGGTATTTTGACCGTTGAGTCCTCAGTGAAACTCGACTGCTGACTGACAGGTGGATCAACTGGTTTTAAGTGATGCACAGTGAGCATGAATGCACGTACGGTACCAGATAACGGCCGAGTTGTGCAATGGGGATTTTACAAGCGGGGTTTCGTTTGTAAATATGTGCAGCAGTTAATGGTTGACACACAGTGATACAAAGTGGAATAAACAGGTGCGTTAGCTGAGATTTGAGATAACAGCAAGTCCATGTTACAAACAACAGAATGTAACTCAATGAATATTTACACTTGTGCGACTGGAATATACAGTATGATGCAAAAGTTAAAAGCAATGAGTAAAAAGAGCATGATTCTGTCTTGTAAAAGAAGATTTAGTAGAATTTGACCAGAACCTTAACAAAAGGCTTTTCTGACTATACTCTTCTGTTTCATGTTTAGTCTTGTCTTCAACCTCTCACTTTACATTTGTTACATTTCACTAAAACTTTTGCACAGCACCGTATAAAATGATCATCCCATGAAGGTCGGTAGCCATATCCAAAGTAAAATCAGGGGAATTTCACAGTCTTTTACATGCAGGAACAGCACGGAAGAATCACCAAGGCACTAGGGCTGCGTGATGTATGAGAAAAGAAGAAAAATCAACAACTCCTCAATATTGCATTAATGATATTACACATTTTGAGTTACCACACATTTTCGTTAAAACAAAAAAGTGTATCATCAAATGGAAGACCTCATTTTGCAATACACTGTAGCTTCTTGCCAGAGCGTCAGCAATAAAAGCGATATATTGGCACATTTATAGCCAATAAGTTGCAGTAGTAGTTTGTTACCATGGTTTTCACTTATCTTTCCCTATAAGGCAAGTATTGCAACAACAGTTATTATCATCAGCTTGACCACCGCTCTTGTCCGTGCTTGTCCGTTCCTTTTAGGTTGAGGCGGTTCTTCCCTTGGGTCGCCTGGATTACTGAATCTCCCTTGTCCGTTTGGTCTTGGCACTTCTGGCGTGCTGCTTAAAGGCTCGCTTACGCTCACAAAGGTCTCCTGCTTAAAAAGACACTTATCTTCCCAATCTGAATTCATGCTCTCTTCCTCCTCCCCTTCCTCTTCCTCATATTCCTCATCTGCATACTCATCGTCATCCTCCAGCAACACAGCACCTTTAATTACCACACACCAGTACAGCCCTTCATCTGCCCTTTCCGCACCTAATATCGTTAGCTCAGAATCTTCCTCCCACAGTCTCACTCTCCCATCTAGATCCTCCGGGATGGGGACGCTCTCATCCCCCGAGTCGTAGATCAGCTCCTGTTGGCCCGATGCTTGTCTGCGATACCACTGCACCATGTACGAATCCGCCTGGCCAATGTCGCAGCGTAAAGTCACATCTGTATCTTTAAAGGCGAACACTTCCGCACGATCCTTCTTGGGGCATAAAACCAAAGAGTATTGCATTTCAGAAGTGGATGAGACGCAGGCGTAGTCGCCAAAGTGCTCATCGAGGGCCACGTGGATGACAAGTGAGTAGTGTTGGGATTCTTGGCCAGTGGATATGAACATGTGATGGCCACTTTCTTCAGCGTGCTCCACCCTGCCAGTCGGAGTCTCCCAGTATTGGTTGTTTCCATCGGCTTTGCAATACAGGACCACTTTGTCGCCGTGTGAGACAAAAACGTCCCTACTCTCGACACTTTCGGGCATGTACAGGTCCTGGAAGCTGTGGCAACGTGTGTCTTTCTGGACAATACAGTAAAAATGCTGGTTGTTGCTAAGCATGCTTTTATCCAGCACAAGTTTAGCTCCATTATTTTTGACTTCGAAAATGCCGTGCACTGGGTCAAGTGAGATTTTACTGTCCAGCAATAGGGTGATGGTGTATGTTGGTAATTCGTCATGATACCATTGTACAGTGACCCCGTCTTGTCCAATAACAGAGCTATTGCACATGATTTCCACTCCTCCATCTTCTGGACTGACAATAATCTCGTGTGATTCGAGTTCAAAATCGCACACTGTCAGCTGTTGTGTTTGCTGCTTGACTAGAGTCCGGTTCTTCCAACACTCCCTCCGGTAAATCCCCGAGTCTCGCTGGGTGAGGTTCGTTATCTGCAGGCCGAGGAGTTGGTGGTGCTGGCTGGTTTGAATCCGGCCCTGGAAATCTAAAGGAAGGGTAATGGGTGGACTTTCAGCTGATGAATTGCCAAGAAGCCAATCTCCTCCTCGAAGGACTCTGTAAACAACAATATAATCCTCTCCGAAGCAGTAGCCCATCTCCACCACACTCCCAACGGGTCTGAAGACAGGCTCGGGCTCCTGGCTGCTGCCCTGCTGGAGGAGAAAGAAGAGGAGGGTGAGCTGGAGGCAGATCATGTTGCCTGCGCTGCGTCTGCCCGTGTGAATGTCTTGCTACGGGACAAGTACAAACTGTTGAGGTTTATACTGTGTCATGTCACGCCTCCAGCAAAACTCTCAGCTTCCTTCGCTTTCACATTCTTTCTCAGAGGCACTTTGCACTATGATTGACAGATATTGTAACAGGAGAACTGTTACATGTGTAAATTGATCATAAACCAGTCCTTTAAATAAATCTTAGTTTGACCATGTTACATATTTACACATGAACAGCGGTAGAGCAAATCTCGCTGCCTGGAGGTGTGGTCGAGCCTTATATGGTCTCATATTCCGGTGCGTGTGAAGGAGGTTTTACCTGTACAGTACGCATGATTACACTTTTATAAATGCGTCTAATGCAGCTTTAAGCACAATCACAACTTGTTGAAAAGAGTGAAACAGATAAGCAAATCCAGGAATTTAAGGTTAAGTCCAGGTCATATTTGTTTGCAGAGGATTAACTTGGAAACACAGTGCTTTGTTTTGTTTGGCTTCTAATCTTTCTGAATTAGACTTTATGTTTAACCTTATCTAAACCGTACTACATAAACTTTGCATGGTATTTACTTTTTGTTTCTCTGTCTGAAGTCAAATTGTATCGACTGTATTTTTTTATGATCGTACTAGAGTTGGTCCATTTTTACTCCAGTTAATCCTTTACAATACCACCGTCAAGATAACATTGGCTGGGAAAACCCCGTATTTTGGACTTTCCACTGAATGACACAGAGGGCTGGTTGTGTACTTTTATTATGTGGGGTAAGAACGGTACTTTTGCCAAACAATAAGTCATTATGCTGGTCAGGGTAATGATTTGCAAAATTCCATGGAAACTATATTTGTAATGACTGACATTGGATACAACTAAGACTGCAAGGATACCACCGTAGTGATCCGGTTTTTGCTTCAAGCCTGAGCTGCTTAGACATGCTAAACCATTTATCAATATAGACCTTTTTCAGCTGACATCATCGGCTAGCGGAACTTATGTTGCAACAATGGGTTGCTACAAGCAATTCAAATCAAAACATTATATATCTCTATGCTCTGACCAATCGGAG